>VZTD01005670.1:1043055-1118876 GCA_013397725.1 Rhagologus leucostigma | reverse complement strand
CGCGGCGGCGGCTGGGCGGCGGCACCGCCCCTTAAAGTGGCAGGAGCTCTTAAGGTGGAACGGATGGGGCGGCGGCGGCCCCTCCGCGCCGGGAGCCCCGTCCCGCCCGATGGGGCTACCCCTGGCCGCGTCCGGAAACACCGTCGGAGCTGCCACCGTCTCAGTCCACGACCCCAGCTCCCTTGAAGGCATCGCAGTGTTTGCAGTGCATGTCAATGAAGCTCCCAGTGCTCCCGCGGGCGTGATTTTCCGCCCGAGACACGAGGCCCGTACCGCGCTGAGTGGGTTTGCCGGGGACAGCGGTGTCGGGGCAGCCACCGCTGCCAACTGGGGCGGGGGCATCCTCGAAGGAGGTACCGGTGCATCCACCCGGGCCAAACCGGCCTCCCCGACGGCCCCGGCGCTGCTAACGGGCCGACCCTCTGTCCCCACGGCCCCTAGCCCTTCGTGCTTTGCTTCCTGGCGGGGAGCACTCCTCTCCGCCCGGGGTACTGACAGGCTTCGCTGCCCACGCATCATCCCGCGGAACCGGCGGCTACACTGGGTTCCCTCTTCGCGTGGGAGCGCTGGCCCCGAGTGGGAGTCGGAGAAAAAAAAAGGGAAAGAGGGAAAAGAGAAGTAGCGCCCATTCAAGTGGACCTGCCTTACGGGTGAGATGCTCGGAGCTCCTGCCAACTCCTAGCAGTTCTGGCGAAGGATCACCCGGCTGTCAGAGCACATGCTCTCCCAAGGCTCCGCGCTCACCGCGTGCACAGGGCCACGGAGGCAGCTCCATTTCGCGGGAGGCGGAGTGGAGCTGAGCGGGGCGCCGGGGCCGCGGTACGAGCCTTCGGGAGTGCGGACGGGACGTTCCCGGCAGGCTGTTGCNATAAATAAATAAATAAATAAATAAGAAGGTCGGGGGGACAATTCTGCCTTATTCTCCCTTTACACGGTGTTTTGCAGCTCCCCACAAGGGCCCTGCGGCTCCATCTCGTCATCCCCGGGGCAGCGGGGGATGGAGGCGCTGGCGTGCGCACTTCTCTGTCCCCATCCACGAGCCTCACCGAGCAATGATTTTACTCTGGCTCTTGGGGTTACGGAGAAGGGGCAGTGACAGCGCGGAGGGTCCTCCCAGAGAAGCGCCGGCGCTGAGCCCCTGAGGGGCCGCAACGTGCAGGGCGCGGTGCCCGCGGCGGGGCCAGCCGGGCCTCGCAGCTCCGCTCCGGCTTCTCGGATGCGGCGGCGGGGCGAGGGACACCGGCGAACCTCCCCGGGGACACCACCATCCGCACCTCTTTTACCGTCCGAAATGAAGCCTAAAATGCAGGCGGGGTGCCGGGGGATGCCTCTCGGTTGCGCGAGAGCGCGATCGTTGTGCTGAAAATTCAGGGCTGAATCACGTTTCCAGACGGGGGATGGGTTTTTTGGGGAGCTGGCTGTGACGGAAACTAATGAAGACAAATCTGCAGTAGAGCTACTCCACACAGGCTATTAAGCACGACGAGGTTTCCCTCTCGTGTTTTTAGGCGGTGATTTGTGAGCCCCGCGCACAGCGGCAGCGGTGGGGTAGCTCCACCGCACAGCATCCGCGCCCTCACGGAGGCTGGAGACCCCGAGCCTACACCGAGCCGGCCGGAATAGCAGTGAAATGTTTCCAAAATCAAATCAGTTTCCTGCGCCCCCCTTCACGTCCCTGCTCCCCGCGCAGAGGAGCTGGGGGATGGCGGCTGGCGCTGCGCTGCCACGACCTGCCCCGCCGGCTGTTCGGAGCGCAATAGCCCAGCCGAGCTCTGAAACAAGGCGAGGAAGGGGCTGTCATGTCCTCCACGCTTCGCCGCCTGATTTTTTGGTTTTGCGCTTGAAGCTTCCGCGGATTAGCCAAGAAATTAGCGCTGGGGCTCACTCGGATAGAGAAGATCCCCAAAATTTAGCATTTATGTGTTTAGGTTAGACTTTCATGAAGGGTAAAGTTGGAAGCTTGGAAATATAGGCAGAAATCAGCACCCCGCGAAATTACCCAAGACACCTAAATGCTGGAGGGGTGAAGCGGTATTTCACCCTGGGGTTCACACACAACTGGATCAAAATAGTACACGGCGATTTATTGATCAATCTAGTGTTGGAGCGGGTGAGTGTAAAATCCTGAAGGGGTGAGATGTGCCGTGAGAAAGCAACAATCCCGTAGACTTCAGTGGACCGTGTCACAATAAGCCGTAATAACGGCGATTAAAGCGGCAGCAGCAAATCAGGTACCTTATCTCCCCTTTTTATCTAAAGCATCAGCATATTCTGTCTTCCCTTGACAAAGAAACCCTCATCCAAAGCATTTTGTTCCCCTTGACAGAATGAAACACATTTTCCTCCCCAAAGTAAACATAACGCATGTGACTAACACACTGGCAGGGCCAACAGCAGGAAATTTAACTTTTAAAGAAACCGATCTCTACCCGTGATTGATGCTGTGTCGCTCTGACAACAGAGAGTGTGTAGCTAATTGCCTCTATAAACGAAAAAGATATTGCCCTCATTTTATCAAACACATTCTTTGTCCGGGGCTAAAACAAGTGTCACAGTAAATGGACATGACTGTAGAGATTAATAGTTTCCCAGCAGTGAAATCTGAATAAGAACCACACGCTGGCACCCAATGTCTGGTTTAAACTGGGAAGGAGGTTTACATTAATTTTTCAAGTGCAATTTCCCTTCCAATGATCCACCTATGGACCCACGATCACTTGGGTGCTGCTGGACAGGTTAACCCACAGCTCCTGTCACCAGGATCTCGAGGAACCCCCGGAGGCCCCTCCAGTCCTGGGAACCTCCCTGTCCCTTGGAACTTCTCAGGACACAGCTTTGGCCACAGCTGCCCAGGCAGGCTGGTCTACAGGCTGCAGGTCTGCCACCCACCATCCACAAGGCACCACAGAGAAGGGTCTGCAACAGGTTTCTTTTGTGTCTTACTAAAGGACAGGGCACTCCTGACTTTCTTGCAAATGGACTTCAGAAATTTTCTTTGTTCTTTAAGAATATTTTATTTTCTTTACATCTTGAAAGCCAATATTAGGAAGAAAATATTTATCCAAAGAGGTAACAACAAATTCTGTGTGATCATCCAACAAAATACAGCTTCATCTTCAGCCAACAGGCTTCTGGGATCTTTCTCTCACAGCTGCTCAGTTTATACTTTTACTCCTATTTTTCCCATACAAGCCATTCCTTCAGCTTTATAGCTATGCAGAGTAACAATGTCCTGTTGTACTCTCATTTTTAAAGGGGTATTGAAATTTTGAAGAACATGGAAAAGAAACTGTCACCTCCCAGCCTTACAATTTGAAACACAAAAGTGTTGTACAAGATGCATATATTGGAGCATATAATTTCTTAAGGGACTGGATTACAACAGGAAATACCCTCAAGAGGTGGAAATATGAGGTATAGAAGCTCTCTTTAACCTGCTGGGGAAAGGAATAGTCTAAGCAAATAGCTAGAACCTGGAGCAAGACAAATTCACGTGTGAGGAAAGCACACATTTGTAGGATGCTGCCCAGGGAAATGGCTAATTCGCTGTTATTGCTGGTTTTAAACCTTCCTGGAAATTATGCTTTTGTCAGACATAAGTTATTGGGTGAAATCTGATGGCCAATCTTGAACAAAATGTATTTTTGTAGATTCATAGAATTGAACGCTGATGGTCAGAGTTTCTTCTGTTTAGTCCAAACTCAGTGACAGGTCAAGAAGCATGTGAAGCAAGAAGCATGGGTACCTTCCCCTGAGGCTGCTGTTCAGTTTTTAATTTTCCTTCAGTGTATCTGGAGTTGTTACTGACAAAGTACCTCCGGAGCAAAGCATCTTTGCATTAATATTTATGTTCAGGTTTAAAGTCTCAAATCCATGCTCTTGTCTTTTTTTTTCCTTGAGGAGTTTGCCCCTTATCCATGGAATAACAAGCACGTTCTCAGTGCTGATACTTTCCCTGCTGAACCTGCCTTACAGATAGCATGAACAGTGCAGTTATGCCTATTAGTCACAGTGCTCGGCCTTGGTGTTAGACTAATTTGGAAAGACTTCCTGCATAGCAAGAAACAGCAGGATTTGATCATAGTCAGAGATCCATTGCAACATGCAGCAAGGCTCTTTAAGGAGCCCTTATCACCTGGGACATTTAAAAATTGTGCCATGAGACTTCAGTAGAAAACACAGAAAGAAACAGTACATTCAAAGGAAGTACTATTGCTCGATCTGCTGGATCTTTTCCATCCCTGAATTCTAGGACACTGATTTGATTAAATAGTAATAATAAAAAAGATCTGGCAAAACAGGGGGAGAACAGACAGCAAATATTGACTCTTTAACTGCAGTATTTTGTGGAATATTAAATTAATGTTCCCACATAATGTGCAGGCATCAATCCTGACCTCCCTGGAGTCAATTGTGACATTTCTATTGCCTTCTGTGGAAGAGGACTATTTATCTGAGGGCATCTTGATCAAAATAAACACAATGAAATAGATTGTACTCAAAAATATTTTGAGCTTCCTTTTGCTTGATTTGAACAATTGCTTTGGTCCTAAGTTATTAAATCTTGACTTTACCCCAAGAGAGGTTGCTGTTGTATTACTATCTTCTTTCCTTTGCTGCAGGGATAATCAAACATTTCAATAGCTTTCTGTTGACTGTGAGACTATAGTTACTTTTAACCCTTTTTCAGCCTAGTCAAACAAAAATGTTAATGAAAACACGTCCAGACAGCCCTTGGTCAATCTAAATATCAATTAGACTTTAAACAACCTTACTGCTCTAGCTACCTCGGGTATTTTACAGAGAGGGAAATATATTGATGCACTTTGTACTGAAAAGAAAATCACCTTGTGAAATTTGAGTGCCAGTACCTGGCAAATACACAGATTTTGATTATATCTTCTGTTTTAAAATGCCACCCTGGAGCTCACAGATCACATCCTGGGCTCACAGCAACTGACGTCTTCTCCTTTTTTAACAAAATGAAACATACTGATTTTCAAATGAGCACTACAGGGGAAAAAAGTGTATTTTCTCTGGTTTACATGGGACAGGGTTTTTTTCCTGCCTTTTTGTAACCCCTTTTTTTTCCCCACATGAAAACATCCGCACAGTAAGATTCACAGCTGTTTACGTGAATGTCTATTAGAAGAGGGACAGCTCTACATTTACCCAGTTATTCTTTGGTTTTAACTAATGTAGCTGTCACTGAATTTTTCCTTTAGTTCTCAGGACAAAAGTAAGTAGTACTGGGAAAAGGTGTTTGATTTTCCAAATGTCTTTTTGTAGGATCCTGTAAGTATTAGTAATCAGAAGCATGCAAGGTATGAGTCCTGTTATGAGACTGCTTAGGTATTAATGATGTGCATTTATATACTCTTATTTAGGCTGTCAAGTTACCAATAAATACAGATCAACATACCAAACTCAGAGCAGGAATTTTTCATCTGCATCTTAGTATAAAACCCTTCCCCAATGAGTGGATCGTTTACTTTACTCATTCAGTGGTATAACTAAGCCGGGCGATTAGAGGCCCTGGTATTTTATTAAAGTTTCCAGGGGTGGAGAAGGCAGGGAAGGGTTAAGCCGCCCTCCTCCCAGCCTCTTCCGAGAGGGTGGGTGCAGGGGCAGGAGCGTGGCCTTTTTCTAAGCAGAGAGGGGTGCAAAGGGAAAGCCTACTGGTTGTGTCGACTGTTTGGTCAGAGGAAAAAGCTTTGTTTGGTGTTACTTTGTGTATTAATGAACCATGCCTTAAGGGAAGGCCCTACAAGAGATTTGGGAGTTTCTCGGGCAGGCAGAAGTCTCCTCGGGCTGCGAGGGAGCTCGGCACTCCGGAGGGATGCTCCGGAGGGATACTGAGACCCCCGCGGTACGCGGGCACAAAGCAGGCAGGACACGGTTCTGTAGCCGTCCTTCGGGAACACAAGCTGTCCCATCAGGACCCCCTCATACGTGTTCCTTCTCCAGACCGGGCTCCTTACGAGCCCGCCTGCTGTGCCAGCTCCATCCGCGGCTCTCCCGGCCCCTACTCAGCCCCTCGCGGGGTGACGGGGGTGCGGCACCGCCTACCCCTGCCCCGGAGTAGCGCAGCCCCGGCTTTCGCCCATCCCTCTCAGGAACATCGCGTCTTTACGGTGACGGGTACCGTTTTCCGAGGATGGAGCCGCCCACGCGTGGGAGCTCCGGGCAGCGGCGGGCGGCGCGGGAGCTCTTGGCTCCTTTCCTGCGGAAAACCGGGCTCGAACCGCAACAACCGGGTTCAAAGGCCAGAGAGGCTGCGGCGGCTCGGGGGCGTCTCCTGCGGGGACCGTGCCGTCGGTTTGATCCACGAGCTTAAAAACACACATGCGGGAACTTTCCGCTCCGTCCCCGCCTGTCCCCGAGCAGCCCGGGCTCCCGAAGAGGCTGCTTGCGGGCAGTTTGACTCTCCGGCAGGAGCTGGTGCAGGTCAGCTGCCCCCCACTCGCTTTCCCTCTCCCGCTTTTCTGCGGACCCTCCCCAAACCTACCCTCGGCTCCTTCCGTGCATCCAATGCCGTGAATGCAGCGAATGAACCAGGAATACCGGTTGTGGTATTCACCAGGAGTTCAGAAAACTCCTTTTGGGAAACGAAGGGCGACAGAAATCTGGGAGTTGCCTATCCACAGCTAAATTTAACCCAGAGTCTCAATGAGATAAATATTTCCTTAAAAATAACCTAATTCATTACACAAACCTGATTAATGCTTTAGCTGTTTAATGACTACCGAATCAAGCCTTGCGGAAAAAGAAAAAACCAACCCAGCAAATCCTATTCGTGACTGTGCAATTAAAGACTGTCTTACAGGGTGCGCACAAAAACAACTAAATGGAAACCACACAAGCAGTCGTATGCCAGCATTCTAACTCTTCGGTACCCTTCATTGTAGGCTGCGTTTTCTAAAGGTGAAAACAATAGCGCGCTCTCTCTCTCTTTCTCTCTCTCACTCTCTGTCTCTCTCTCTCTCTCCACCCCCCTCAAGTGGAATTCCCAGAGACGGCAGCAGCAGCATTCCTCGTTAGCAGGATCTGAAATCTGAACCTTTAGCCGGGCACCACAGCTTGAGTCACAGGACTAACCGCGCGAGTCCCATCTAGGACCACAGTGTTCTTTCGGGTGTGGAGAAGTGCATCCCGGTGTCAGGCTGGGCTGCGCACCCCCTGTTCCCCCTTTCCCCCTGTCATCCTCCCGGCTTGCAGGTGCTCCCACAGGAGTCTCTTGCCCTGGCCTTTGGTTGAAATGTGCACTTATTTCTGGTGTGTCACCACCATATTTGTTGAGAATGTGACTGACCGGAATGTTCATAGCTTTGTATCTTGGCCAAATCATAACGTAAAGTCATGAGACTGAGAAAAGTTGTTTGTTTGTGTTTTTTTTTTTTTTTTTCCTGGTTCAGAGTCTTTCCTTTTGCTAGAATTCTAAAATCTTTTGCAAGCAAGTTAAAGGTCTTTCAAATTCCCTATTATTCCTAAAGTATCTGATAAAGCAAAGCGTTTGGCAGCACAAATACTAAGATAACCACTCAATTAGTTTACTAGTATTTTGATTTAATTTTATAAATTACAAGGCACAATTGACAAGGTGTTTGCTGCTTGTGGGCTCCATTCTCATTTTAAAATTGTTACCACTTCTGGCATGCTAAAGGACTGATTTTATTATTACTGTCTGTGTTCTACATGTGAAAATCAACTACTAGACCGATTCTTTCTTTTAGAGAAGCAAATAGGGAAGAGTGTTTCTATGTGCTCTTTGCAAGAGGTCTACTTTTTCCTGTCAGATTTCTGCAGGCTACTGCTGATTTTACTAAAACTGAAATGTTTACTTTGACTTTGCATTGTGCATTATTTTAATGGCAGAAGATGGCGTATAAACACCTTTTATCTACCTTCCCTCCTACTGGGCTTGCAACATCAAAGATAGTCCCATTCATCTTTGTTTCAAGGCTGGCTGTAAGTTTTCATCTGGCAGGGTTGTTGAAAATCAAACTGACTGTACTTGATCACAGTGGGATCTGCATGAAAACCTATCTACAAGTTGAGCTGTAATACTTACCTGTCTAGGTCAATTTGAGAACAACAAGGATGATAAGCACATAAAGCTGAAATACTGTTGTTTCACAGTAGGACTGTTCCACCACCAGTGTAGCAGATAAGGCTTATTTAAGCAACTGTGGAGCCACGTGCAAAGCCACGTGATTTTATCCCAGAGGTTCTTAGATGCAGTTCCTTGTGATAATTTGTCTTTCCACTTGTCCTGACTTTATTTCCATATTGCCTGGGAATTATCCCAGGTGAGGAAGAAGGGTTAAGGTATGTGAAGGAATATTGTGGAAGTGTCAATAGAGGTTTCTTTTGAACAAGGGAAGAGCAAAAAAATCCATGCGTGTGTCTTGGTGTCATGTGAGAAAAAACTGCAGGTTTCCAGTGGAGCTCAAGTTGTCACTGCAAGGCTGATGGGTGCAGGGTACAGCCACCACAGGCACAAGCCGGAGGTTCAGCTTCAGCCTCTGGTCAAGGAGTATTGTGTGAATCCACGTCTTATTGTTGGTTGTAGCAGCAGACCCAGCAGCAGATCATACATTTATTTACACCTTATTATTCTATCAATTATACAAGTTATATAGGCAGAAAAGTGAAAAAATGAAAGAAATGCTCTCCCCTTTCAAAATGAAATGACAGTATGCTATGATGTTTTGCCAAGTTTCTGCATCCTAATTTATCAAATAACCTAAATATATTAAACAAATAGGCACAACGATTCTTTTTTTTTCCCGAGAGTTAGCCTTGCTTTAAAAAAAAATGCTTCTTTTGACTTAGATATGCTGACACTGCACAGACATGAGTAATGCTAAAGAAGCTACTCCCATGAGTAATTTTCAGACATCCTGTATTTATTTGGAAATTCAGTCATTAGCTATGCATCTTTCATTATTTGAGAAAGTTTGCCAGATACATGAGTGTTTATATGTGTTTTAGTGGCTGAGCTAGTCTTACTGCCTATAACTTAAGCTTTCTGAATCTTTCCATTTTGTGGCCATGCTTATACATCAGCCAAGCTTTAACTACTGAGACTGAAACTTTCCAAAGAAATATTAAGCCTGAGGCAGAATTTGCAATGGAACACTTCAGCTAAAAGACTTCAGATTTCTCTAAAAAGAAGAGATAGAAATTTGTTTGTTTGGCTCATGTTAAGAAGCAAATAAAGAAAAAAATTTCTGAACCTTACAGAAAAGCTGATTTTTTTTCTGCAGCAGTGTCACAATCTAGTCTTTGGGAGAACAACAGTATCTGGAAAGACACTTCTAGCTGCTCCTGAGAAAATGTGTGGGAGTTTAGCTGAGCCATGATCCTCAGGGCAGCTACAGCTTGTGTATGTTTGGGTTTTTGTGCTCCAGTCTCCTGAGGATTTGACCTGATTGGACTCCTTGTTCTTCCCAGCCTTAGAGGATGCCATGGAGCTGAGGTGTCTGGACTGGCTGGGGCAGCACCCCAGAACATCCCATGTTTTTGGGCCAGGTGGGTTGGGAGGAGCGGGGTTGTGGGATGCTGCCTATCCTTTCCATAAGGGAAATTTTCATTAGGAAGTTATATACAAAAATAAGTGGGGGTTGTAGAGTCAAGTGCTCAGGAATTAGGAAATGCCAGAGTCATGTTTCCTGTGCTGTCTTCCCTCTTTGTCCCCTTTCTGTGTAGCCGTTATGATGCAACCTTTGGGCACTCAAACTGCTTTTACAGGTTTCTCATTAAAGTTCTGCTTAAATTCTTTTATTCTGATAATTAATAACAGTTGAAAAAAGTGTTTAGCAGCGACAGCCTGATGGCTGTGCATATTACAGAGTAAAAATTGATTTTCTTTCTTGAGAAAAATGTGGTTTTTTTAAATGAAGTTTTAATGCTTTTGAAACTGAGTGTCCTGCGACCCTAATGGAGATAGACGTCAGTAAATGAACTGGATCTATCAGAGCTGTTGTCTCTCTTCCTTGTCTTCCGTTTGTTGCTGTCTTGTCATTTTTGATTGGTCTTGGTCCTTATTTTAATGTTGTAGCAAGGAGATCAGTATTCAGCAAAACAAAAAAAAAAGCTAGCTAAAATGGAGCAGTTTATGTTGCCCTAAAGAGGAAGGAAGGATGCCTCTTCCTGCCTAACCGATGGCGTGCTCTGCAAGGCGTTACTTATTGCTCTGCTTTACCCTGCCTGTTTCCTGGAGGAGGTAGAAAGCAAATGATAAACGTTCTTGGCTGAAACTTGCACAAATTAGGTTACAGAGACAAATTACTCCCCAGATCTTCTTATTGTGCATCCTTGTCAGATTTTTTCTAAAATTAAAAAACAGGAATTCTGTGTATTCCTGCTTCATTATCGCCTCCAAATATATAAATTAAATATATCAAAGCAGAATAGATTTTAATTGTATCGGAAACATGTTATACTTCTTTCCAAAAAGAAAGAAGTCTGACTGAGGAAGATACAACAACAGTGGTGAAGTTCCTGCTTTCATACTCCTGTCACCACAGATGTGGCACCACGGGCTGAACCACAGCAACATGGATTTCATCAATGTGTCTGTAACAATCTCCTTTTCATGCTTCAGCAGCTCTGCTGCTACCTATTTTCAGACAAGTCATACACAAGAAAGAGGTGATTTCCAGATTTTAAGTCCTTGAAATTAATCTGTATGAACTCCAGGTGGTTACTCTCTTGAACTATATTTGAACTGGGGTCTCCTTTGATAGACATTGTTGCATATAAGAAGTAAATAGGATCCTTAGGTCAGTCTTGTCCAGTGCAGGGAAACCAGAGGGAGCCTGTGCACACTTGTGCCCTGCAAACAGCAGTCACGTTTCCCTTTTGTTTTCTCTTGAGCTGAGAGTGTTTATCCGGCTGGTTTGTGAATCCAACTCCATGGATGTCTTGCTAGGCTGTGCTTGATAAGGAGTTGCTACAGGCTGTTTTAAGCCTGTGTACACTGAATTCCTTATTGAGTAAATGTAAATGAGAGGATTTGAGGACTTCCACAACAATTGAACTCTTCAGTTCTGTAGCAACCCTTATTTAATCTGTGTGAAACTCATCAAAGAACACCTACCAGCCTCACCAGTTTTGGATGTCACCAGGAGATTTTGGGGCATTGCAAACTCCTGCAAATTGATGAGTGGTTTTGAAAACCTGAACAAAACATGTCTCAGAAACTGTTCATTTGTTTTACTCATCAGTTTATCTTCTTCCTTTGTCTAAAAAATTGTTTTCATAAATAACAAGATGGTGCTGTTGGTTTTGATAATGTGCTCAAAGGTTTTGTAGATGTGGTGTCTTCTGCGCAGAAGCATGTGGTTTTGATGGTTTCTTTCTTTGTTTGTACTCTTTCTGGTGGTGCTCTGAAACTCTTAGCCGGTCCTCACTGATGTTATGCTCAGGATACAGCTCCTTACAGGCTACTAATTGTTTCTTGAGGTTTAAGTCTTTAAAAGTTTAAAATCTTTGTCGCTCTTAATGTGTCTTATGAAATATGTGAAGGCTTTTTTAGTACTCAGAAACAATACCTTGAACTGAACCTCCTTAATTCTCTAATTTAAAAAACTCTGTAGATCCTTCAGTATTCCTAAATTGTGCCTGATTTGTTCCAGGTTCAGAAGACACTCTGAAGGACTGAAGTGATCCAAAGATGCTGTTTATTTTCTTGGTCCTTTGATTCTGTCCTTACCTGAGACTGTACAAATTAAAACTGTTGAAATGTCTTGCTCCTAGTATATTTATCCATGTGTTTGACTTGCCTGTGCATTACATCTCATGCAGCCAGTGCACTTTTTTATGTCTCTTTTGGGCTTTTGAGAGTGTGCAGGTAGGGATGTCCAGGACTAGGCATATTATCCAGTTAGACTAACCTTGAGAATATTACTTAGATTCACTCTTACCTGGTATTCAGGGAATTAAAACTGGAAATTGCCTGCCAGGAACACTCCTTAGTCTGACAGCAATCTGATGTTGCACTTGATCATACCTTGACAAGCTCCCCCTTATTCCCGGAGGATGCACTGGTGCAGCGCTGGCGTTACCACAGCTGTGCTGATTTCTTTCTTTCACTGCCTTGCACCAAGGCTTCTGTTAAGTCAACCTCTAGCTTGTACTGGCCAGGCTGCCTCAACACCTACCTCCTCTGTTGCTGTCAGAAGTTTTGGGATGCTGTCTCCACTGTCTGATTATTTGCTAGCTGCACCTCCTGCACAGCCTTAGTGATGCTCCTGTGCATAGCTCATTCCTTGCTTCAGCCTGTGACATTCTAGTGCTGAACAGCAATCTTGTTCTTGTACGACAACAAAGATATCACCACATTCAGAAAGAGCTGGATTTCCTTTGTTGCCTGTAGCGGGTGCTCAGTAATAGCCATTATTTTCATTTGTATAATTCACTCTTTCTTTCCTCCCAGCACATCTGTGTACCCAAGAATTGAAGTAATTTCAGATGTCTGAGCCATCACTGTGGTGTGCCGGCTACTGATGTCCTCAAACCCAAAGGAGCTTGCACAGCCCTTTGCATGGATCATACCAGCAGTTCCTGGCAGCTCGTGTCTACCAGCAGTTTTGCCTCTGGACAGCCTGTGCTTAGTGCCTGCCAAGCATGGCCTGTGGGCACAACCTGGCCTGGGACCCAGTGGGAAAAAAGTTTCTTTTATCAACTGTAGGTCAGAGCTTCTGGCCCGTTGCCCTTTGTAATGGGGTAGTTGCTCCACTAGCCACTATTTCTCCAAGTGCATAAAAGTTTGACAAAGGAGCCCTCCTCTGGCAGAGAATTAACAGCAAATCTCTCTAAGGTAACTGCATTTCTGTTTTTACACTTCTAATTCTCCAGCAGTCACCTGGACCAGGATCTGTGGCTGTAATAAGTAGACAATTGCCAGAGCACTAAACTACTGAAGACTTGCAAAATGGTCAGGGATTTGCAGCCTGGTTTGCTGTGGTGATTTAACACCAGTAGGAAATTAAACCCCAAATAAGCCACTCTCCTTTCCTACCACCCCTTGTGGTAAGGGAGAGACAAAAGCAGAGACTGGGTATGCAGGTGCTGGTCCCGAGACCCTCCTGCTGCAGAGAGGGAGGCGAAATGGTGCGCTTCATTGCAGGTGCGCTTCACTGAGGCCGGGGTGCTCAGTGTTTCCTCCTGAAACCACGTTCCCAGGGATGATGTGGAAGGTACAGAATAACATCAGGGCCACACCCACACAGTGCTAAGGCCGGCCCCTCTCTGTGATCAGGACATTTGCTGATGCCGAGACATGGGACTTCAGGATGGTTTCTTTTCCTGAGGGAAAGCACAGGGTCTCAGCTTGGTGCAGGGTGGCAGCCCCTGGCAGCACCCATGCTGCTCCTTGCTCGTTTCTGCTGGGTGTCATCAATCCAGGATCTGGGCTGTTCTCCTGGCTGTTCCAGCCAGCTCTGCCCTTTTCCAGTAGCCTCTCGTTGCAGCAGGATCCTTGCTGGGCTGAGTCGGCCAGCTTGTTCCCAGACCGCAGAGGTTGTCGCCTTCCACGTGCCAGGCACCAAGCTGGCTGTGACCTGCTGCAGACACTGCCCTGGCCCCCTGCCCTCCTGTGCCAGGGGTGATGCAGACCCCTCAGCATGCGGGGCTCTCCTCTGTGAGAAACTTCTGCCACCCTGGGGAGAACGGGACCAAGCCCCCTCCTCCCAGCCCCTCCCTTTCCCCAGCAGAGCCCGGCGGGCTGCCTGCTGCTGCTGCCTATCGGCCGTTCCTTGTCACCTGGCAGGCCCAACCCCTCTTTGCCGCTGGCTGTCTTGGAGGGAAAGGGCACCAGTGTGTGCTAAATTGTCTGAAGGCGATAAAAAACAGCTGGGTGGGTATTTTAAACAGCGTTTGTTGCATCTGTAAATCTGTAAAAACAAATGCCAAGACAAACCTTCAGTGAGTTGATAGCCCTGTTTTGTGTTTCCAGCCCTTCAGCTCCTGCTCTTCCTGCTCCTCAGAGGGGGATGCTAGTGGCACAGGCATTTGGGCCCTCAGATACAGTCTTCAGCCAATGGTCCAAATCCATATGACATATCTTTAAAATTGAATTTCTTTTTTAGTTTGGGTGGCTCCTCTTCCTCCTTGTGATTCAGAGAATACATTAATTGTCTTTTCTGTGCAAGAAGAAATGCAACCTGTGCATTAGTGGATGTGTTTGTGGTCTGCTGCACCCACTGCTGACCTCCTGGATATACTGGGACCATGGCTCTTTTGAGAGCCTGCGTTACTCCAGATCACGTCATCATGTTGAAATGCATGTATTCAATCTGCTGATCAACAGCAGGGAAGTGGAAAGTGTGTCCAGGTCACAAAAGCTTTCCAGTATATTCCTCACAACTCATGGCTCGCAAAATACTGTTTTTCTCTTTATCCATTTTAATTCAGCTTTCCAAAGCTCTTTGCCTTAGCTATCACTTCAAGTGTACTCAACAAGATTTATTTACTGTAAGATTCTGTGAATTCCTAGAGAGGGACTGTTTCTTTGTTTCATGTCTAATGAACATATTACACTGTGTTTTTGCCCAGTGAAGAAATGCCTTGTGGGGTCAGAGCCTTGGTGAACAGCTCGTTGTAGGCAGGACAGGGCAGAAAAAGGATTTTCCCTCCTTTTTACATTGGCTTTTTTTCCCACTGGCTGGGCCGGGAGATGGTAGGACCTGGCTTTTCCTCTGTCATGGATACGGTTAACATCTGTGAGGGGTTTGGAGGCAAATACCAGAGGAAGAAGAGCTATTTAAGATAACAGTATTGGGTCAAGTGGCATATTCTTTGGCATAGACTGCCAAGGAATAAACCTTACGTAGAAATTAAAAGGTTTCCCACCATTAGATGAACACGGTTTTGGAGGCTAGATGGTGCTTCTTGAGGTTATGTGACATGATGTGTGCCGCAATTGGGAACTCTGGTTAATTGAAACTGTACCTTCATTCTTGACCTCTAGTTGTAACCTAGGAACGGTGTTTTCAGGAGTTTGCAGATTTAATAGGCTGCCTCTTTTGATGTCAGAATAAGATATTTTCCTATTAGGTTAAAACTGAGGACAGAGAGGTATTTTCATGTCTTATTTGTCTGCTTTTGCATTCATATGTCATTATATCAATAAATACGGCATAGGACTAGGGTATAAATATTAAGTACATTTTATACCTTTGTTTAGTGTAATAACTGCTTGGAAAGTTGGAGCTGCTATCCAGCATGGATAGGAGTTTGCAGTATGAGCTTCCATAAGTGAAGACCTGGGGTTTTGCTGATAAAGGAGACCCAGAGCCCCTGAAAGTTGATTCCCCCTTCCATGCTATCTTTCTCTTTAAGGTGAGAAGATGTCAGATGTCTGAAACTGGTTTCTATAGGTAGGCTGAGGACAGCCAACCATGAACTATAATTTGTATGGTGGGAGTCCCTTAACTCCTACACTGAATCCACTTAAATGCTTGGAAATGTTAAGCTAATAGAGTTGCAGGCTGCCACTGAAATCCATCCCAGAGTTTGTCTTCAATAGCCTCCTTGTAATGACTAATGACAGCAAGCCCGTTGCTGCTTGCAGTGAAGGATTTGCTTGTATCTGCGTTCACAGATAGTGAAGTTTCAGATAACGGATTATAGTTCCTGTGGTTCTTTGTTGCCTAGAACACTGCACAGAAATTTGACACCCCTGTAAATTGTTGTCAAATGCTGCTATTCTGGTCTAGTTATCCACGTGTTCACTTTGCATAGCTGCAACCAAGGAGTTATGGTATAATGCTGGGAGGAGACTTGGGACCTTTGATTCCAGTGGTGTATCAGTAGTTCAGGCAGCTTTTCTCCTTCCATTTCTGAGTAGATGTATACTAGAATATAGATGGATTGTATATGTAATAGGTTTATAGTTGCTGGAAGCTCAGGGAAGAAGAATTAGCATGATGATGACTAGCAATTTGCCTTCAGTGGCTTGCTTTATTTACAAAACATCTGTTCTCACCAAGTTCTCTTCTTTTCCTTTTTTATCATGCTTATACTCATGATATTAAAATTTTCAATTTTTTTTCCTTTAAAAAGTAATGATGTGAAAGTTTCTCAAGTATAAGTAAAACAAACTCTAGGCATCATTAAGTTATCAAGTGTTTTCTATGTAAGTACTAGTAAGTACTAATAATCTTTCTCTAATTGTATTTAACTAACATTTTAAATACTCTTCAGTTCTTCATAGGAAGAAGAGATAGAAAAGCAAAAAAAAATCAAAAGCAAAGGAAAAAAAAAATCAAAAGATCTGACTCCCCAAGACCATGTCTTGGCTATTGCCCATGCTCTTGATGCTTCGAGGATATCTTGTTTCTCACAGCTGAGCCTCAAAGAAATGGACTTGCTGAAGTTTCCTCCTCCTGCCTTCCTGCTAAAGCTCACACTAGTTTTTAGATTTCTTCAGTGTTTTGTGTAAGAGCCTCAGGCATTAGCTAGATCTCTCAATTAGAAGCATAACGTTGAATGTTTTGACTGTCAAAAGCATCCCCATAATTTACAATACAGCTGTGAGGTCCAACTTACACATATATGTGCTTGCAAATTGAAAGTTTCTTTCTGTTTGGTTTGGTACCAGTCACTGCATACAAGCACAGAGATTTAGTGTGTTCAGCTGTAGGGCTTTTTGTTTACTTCGTTAAAGAAAATACCTCCCATTGGATTTGGTTGAGTGAATAAAAAAAAAATCAGATTTCTGTAAACAGATTTCATCTGTTTCATCTGAGAGATTTCACTTGACTTTGAGTGATCAAACCCCACTTATATTATTCAGATTTTCTTCATTTCTTTCTAATTTAATGCTACATTCACAGATATTTTTTGCATTGTATCCTTCCCTTTGGATGCTTCCAGCATCCTTCCCGTCAAAATCAATATTGCCTTACTAGAAGAAGGCAGGGAGAGGCAGGAGAGCAGTGGTGAAATTCTCATTCATTAGTTCAGCAGTATTGAGGGAGCTGAATGAAATCTTTCCACTCATCCGGCTTCTGTGGCCTAATATTCACCACCTTGTGACTCCTTGGCTTGTGCTCATGGCACACTGAATTCCCAGATGGTCTCCGCATGAAATGCTAGCCAGGCCTGGGACTATTCAGCTTCCAAGACAAGGCAAAACTGGGTGCATTGAGTCTAGCATGGCGAAAAGCCAACCTGCACCTAACCATGTAATAATTTACAGATACATATGAGTCCTTCATATTCTGGAAGATATTTTTCATTTGGTGTACATATACATGTCCCATTAAACTGAGTAGCAGTTATTTGTGTTCTCAGAGAGGAGAATAACTTCTGTGTTTTCCTTCTTACAAGGCATATGCTGTTACGATATATATTTTTAATTGATTAAGAGGTGGGAACAGTAACAGTGTATCTGATCCAAGTTTTTAGCAAAAAGACTCTTTATTGGCCTCCATACCATGAAACATTATTCTAGGCATGATCCCAAAGGCATTTTTAATCATAACGGTAGATGAAAAGAATATACATTTTTAAGTATCCTGGAAGTACTAGTAATTTAAATTACAAGTTTATTTGTTAACATTTTGTTTGGTGGGCAATAAGCCACAATTCAGAAAAGTTAAACAAAATCCTATCTTTTTTAGAAAAATATGTTTCAGGGCTTTGGAACCTTCTCACTTCTCAGTCCTTTGCCATTTGCATGGCAGGATCTCAAACACTTGTCATAAATGATCTCCTTGTCATTGGCAGAGGGGTTGACTCTGCCACTGAGACTGGGGTGGCTGCAGCACCTCAGGTTATTGTCCAGCATGGACCCCTGTACGACCATACCATGGGTATCCTGAGACCTATCAACCTGTCCTAGGCAGTATGTGATCAAAAATGATGTCTCATATCAAAAGTACACAGAAGGTGACCTTTACAGTATTTTCAAGGCAAATGAGTGGCTGTGGCTGGAACCACAGCTCCAGCTCCTACTTGCAGGTAATTGTGGGCTTGCCTTGTGCATGTGTCATTTCTCTGCTTGGGACTCTAGCCCTCACTTCCCCTGTCCTCTGCAGCCACAGCATACCCTTGGCAGTGCTTCCCTGAAAAGCAGCCTCTGGGTTTCCCCCTATCATCGTATTTTTATGTTTTAAATAATGCTAAAACATTTTAATATTAAAGGCCAATGTAAATATTTATATATACTTAAATAACCTAAATGAATATGCACATCTACAGACTCTTTTCTTAGAAAACCTCCCACAGTAATATCCCTTTCCTTTGCAAATTATTTATAGCATGGGATTCTATCACTATTTTCATAAGCTCATACCATATGAAAGTGTAGCATGGACTGCCTCAGAGCTATTAAAATAGGCGATGAAAACCATAAAGTTATGAAAGTACACAATTTTATGATATCTATTCATATGTCCACTTTGAAATAAGAATATGCCACGTAAAAGTAAAGTTTTATGAGCAGACATGTTAGCACGACCTCTTATTAAGGTCTTCTGTTAGTTTCTACTAAAAGACTCGGTTCTCAGTTGTTTATAACTCTACCATCTGTTATCTGCTTAGACTGAAATTTCCCTTAGCGTGAACCTGGGTTCTGCTGTATTAGTTTGGAAAACTTCAGCCTGAATTGCCCATCCAGTAAGAAGAAATGGCTTTAGCCATGGTAAAATTTCTTTTTGAATAGTAAATGAGCTTCTTGCTTTGAAACAGGCTTCTTGAAACCCGGATGGGGAAGAAGGGTCTCAGAGTAGGATTTCTGTGTTATTCTGAAACTGAAAACCTGGTCAAATGGAGTTTATAAAACAAAGCCATAATGTACAGATGCCCTGTAGAAATACTGTATGCTCATCTCTATACTTCCAGCTAGAATTCTCGTGCATGGACAGCATCTCAAACCCCTGGAAGCTCATGTGTGTGATTAGAAATCATGTTTCTGACAGCAGAGGAGGGTGATGGTGCATCCCAGCTTCAGAGGGTGCAGGCCTATGGGCAGCCTTGCATGGTGTTGCCATTCCCAAGCAGGATGGAGTTTGATGAGAAAAGCATAGTCGTGTTTCAGCAATCATTTTGTCAGGAAGAGATGGCAGGCAATGCCAATATTTCAGAGAGTTCATTTTACCACATTCTGTAGCAGCATTATGACCCCACAGGCTGCCACAGTGCCTTAACATGGAGACAAGACACAGGAGTTTTCCATCATGTCCTTCAGTGGTCTTACTCCTGGATATCTTCCCAGAGCAGTAAAATAAAACAAGTGAAACCAACTTTTTGGTAGCAAAATCTCACTGCAAAACTCAGTTTACTCGGGCCAGGGGGGCACTGCAGGCTGAACCTGTTATTCTTTGCCTCACTTTGGTTTTTGGTGTACCTGTTCTGGCTGGAGACTTGAACTCCAGCTTTTGAGAGAAATATCTTTATGAAGCAATCTCCAGTTTTTACTGAAGATTTTCAACCCCATACCTCAAGTTTTGTTCATGACTTGAAAAAAATATTATGTTGAGCTTTTTAATGCACAATGAAATTATTGAAGTAAGAGATTGACTGAAATTAACAGTTTCAGTCAGAGTTCAGTTAAGTTAACCCAAATACTCCTTGCTACAGAACAGTAATCAGAGACACCCCCAAACAAAAGGCTAAAATATCGCAGTGAATGGATGGGACATTGGTCAAAACCCTTCCCCTTGCTGAGGAACAGAGATAAAAAGGAGAGGCTTTTCTTAATGTCTGGCTAGGGAAATAAATACGAGTTACCTGAGGTTCTCCAGTCAGGGATGGTGAGAGCCTGGCCTGGATGCACCAGCCTGGATCTGTGTACCAACCCCAGAGGTGTGATGTTTGCTAAAAGCAGAGTCCAGTCCTGAGAACTGATATGAAGTACCAGAAGTGAAGATCTGGCCCAAAAACTCGTACTTTTTCTACAAAAGAAGAAATAGGCACTCATGAAAGGAGGGACTCCTGGAGGGCAGCTCAGACTGTGACTCGATCTGGGCTGAAGACCAGAGAGCTGCGGAGAAGCTCATAACCATTTGTCTGATGTGAACTTTGAATTATGAAGACACTTAGAAATAAATCTGTGGAACGATGCAGACTCAGAAAGACAGAAGATAGTTTCTAGCTGAAAACATCTGTAAGGTATTTACTGAAAGTACAGCTATAAAATACAGCTTGTAGAGTCCTGTTAATCTGTACAGCCTGGTAAGGAAGGGTATTTCACAAAGTCTAGGAACTGGGCAGCAAGTCTTTAGACAGAAATGGTGAAGAAGGCTTTGGTTAATGCGATTAAAATAAAAAAGCATCAACTTTCATATGGATGCATTCTTGCATTTCAGTAAGTAAAAACAGTTTCATATTTAAAGATAATTACTGTAAATAGGGAATTTGCTGAATTTAAAAAAATGATGTTACGTGGGAATTATTCTTTTATGAGGACTATTAAGATGCAGTTATTTCATTTATGCATCATGTTACCTTAGGTTAATTGGCATTTATTTCAAAAGAAGAATTCACTGAGATAATATGATAATCATGTAGGCAGTTAACTGGTTTTGCTAGGAATGATTGTATTGAATATCAATATGAGAATCGTGACAGGAATGACTACCAAATTGAAAGAAAAATAGAGATGTATAAGAAATTAATTACTGGCATGAAAATGTAGAATTATCTTTCTTCAAGCTCATGTATAAATTCAGAATTTTCAGTCCAGCACTGGACTTCATAAAGGAAAAGTGTTGTTTTTACTTATATTATTTAAAATCTCATATAAAGCAGCAGTTCTTAATGACATTGGTTTGGTTTTTTTTTTTATTTTCAGTTACTTTATTCTTTTAGGAGACTTCTAAATTTCTAGTATTTATTTTGTTTATATATGTGATATGCATTGAAAAGAGATTGAATCTCATTATAAGATTTTCTTCAGCTATTAGCCTTCTAACCAGTCTCAATTTCTGTGTTTTTTTGCCAATTTTGCAGTAGGGCAGTATTTAGATGACGTGTTTTTTTAGTGGTAGAGTAGATGAACATCTAAGAACAAAGCTCCTCTTTTATCTGCCTTTTGCTTCTTATCCAAAACATTTGATTCGCGTCATGGTGAATCGAATGTGCTCTTAGCCAAGAGGTACAATCAGTTAGCAGGACTGGAAGGGGGAGATATTCCTGGAATGTCCTTTACTTTTGCCCTAAAAGCTAAGCCCACATGCTCTCATTGTGTTTCTAAATAAGTTGGAACCTGGCACTTGTTTCCTTGTAACCTGGCTGTTAGACCCTTTTTCCACTGGCACAAGACAGACAGCTTGGTATGTTTGCTCAGCTCAGGGCCCCATTTATACTGACAAATTTACTGTGCCAGAAGTTACATTAAAGCATCATACTGCCCTAGTTGTTTTAGAACAGGATTCTGTAACATGGTAAACTTTCCTATATAAACATTTACCTATGCAGAATTTATGCCTGTACAGTTTTATGTTTTAAAAAAATAAAAATCACATTTTTCATTCTTGAAGTGGTGAAGACAACTTTCATATATATAATACTACATTGCCTTTTCCTGTTTCCAGAGAAAAAAAATTGCCTATTCTGAAGGCTAGACCTTTCCTTTAGATTTACAGCATTATCTGCACACCTACTCAGCTGAAAAGGATGAAGAGGTAGGAATCAAGTAAATGGACACTGCTGGGCTTACCAGTCCAGAAAAAAAACAATGGAGGAAAGCAGCCTCAACATATTTTATTTCCCACTAAATGATGACAAACATAACATAAATTAGCTCTCCTAATGACCCTGACTGTCATATGTGAGTATCTGGTACTCCAGCATGATTGCGATGCAGCCTGTTACCAATCCTTGCAACTTTGCAATGTTTTGGATATAGAGTTGTGTACGTGTTGGCTTAAAATATCCCAGTAAGTGAGAATCAAGTCTTTAAGACAGGGCTTTAGAAGGCTCTTCATTGGAATGATATGTCTGTGAGTAGCTGGGTGTGTGTGCTGAGGAAGTGGAGAAATTTGAGCATTACTATGAGGTATAGCTACGAAAATTTGCTGAAATAAACAGTTGACTATCTATAACAACTGCATTCTGAATTATCGATGTGTTTGATTGTGTGAGAACTTGGAAGTTACTACCTGAAGA
This sequence comes from Rhagologus leucostigma, assembly GCA_013397725.1. Classification (NCBI taxonomy): domain Eukaryota; kingdom Metazoa; phylum Chordata; class Aves; order Passeriformes; genus Rhagologus; species Rhagologus leucostigma. Next base: position 1,096,754 of record VZTD01005670.1, on the reverse strand, counting down.
AAGTTGTTGAAACACTGTTGTTGAGATGTTTGTAATGAAAATGGGTATGTGGCATATGGATCAAAATGGAACTAGTGCTGGACACACTAAGTCATTGGGAGCTCTTCCTTCCTTTCACTGACTTCGGCCTGCAAGTCATCACCCAAGCTGTGAAAACCGCAACCTTATATTCATTTGGTATTAATACACGCTAACATTCTTTAATTGATACAATAGCATAACCATAGTACTCTTTCTCCTTTACGGTGTTTTGACTATATCTAGTGTTGGGAAATCTCCTGGGGGATGCATCTAGTGGCTGGGTGGTCCTCAGGCCACTGCTGGTCTGCCGCTGTGGTCCGGCGCAGGCCGTGTGGGTTTGGGCAGGAGTCCTGGCTGCAGCAGGAGGGTGTTAGTGTGACAAGGGCTGCCTCTTCCCAGGCAATGCCTGTCCAGGATAACTGCTTGGGAGATGCAGCTCTGCAGCTCCTGCAGCTAGCTGGGTTGAAGCGAGCTTAAATCTCTCTGCACCAGGCTCTGCTGCAAGACACAGAGTGGCCTTGAAAAGCCTTGGGATAATTAAGTTTTACTTTAGAAGTCTTGCCCCACTGAACTCTATGGCAAAACTGCAGTTGACTTCACAAGGATAAAACCTGTCTCTTATTCTTGCTAGATTTGGACTAGAAATCTCAGCTTCCACTACAGCTAATGGAAGTCACATGCACGTTCTGGGAGGAGGGCAGATCTCTTTCATCTCTTGAGTACCATGCTCCTCTGTGGCACTTCCAAGGCTGCATCAGTTATCACAGGTCCGTTTATTTTAATGATGCAGCAGGAGTGTCCTAACTTCCTATGAAGGTACTTTGTTGTAATTATCTTGTATGTCTAGGGGCACCACAAGGGGTTACATTTATTTTACTGCCAAAGAACTGTTGTTTCAGCTGCAGTTCTATGAAGAAACAATCACATCTCCAGCAGTTTGTTAGATTAATCACAGGTGTGTAATCCCAGCGCATACCCTAGAGGGTATATCCTTTGACCCGTTTCCTTTTTTAAAGGGGAAACTCTGAATTAATATCACTTGCATTGCTTATCACCATTCACATTGGGTTTCTGCAGGATGCTGCAAAAAACAAACTAAAAGCTTCTATGACCTTTATTTTACTTGTGTACAAGTGAGTATTGTAATTTAACAAACCTGAATTGCTCATTGGCAGAATTCCCTGGAATACTGGAAGTTAATGATAAAAGCTTGAATGTAGAACTGGTTCAGGAACTAAGTGAAGCAAAGAATTTACTTCACTTTCGAAGCAAAGAATTTGTTCACCCTTAGCACATAGCTGTGCTTCAGTGTTTTGCTCTAATGCCATTAGAATAACTAGTTCATCAACTCATCATTTATTTCTTTGTAGTAAGCAATAGGCAAACATCTCTGATCCTCACCAATCTATGTAGTCATTGTACAAGTTTAAAACAGGATCACCTTTGATGTTAACTTAGTAATTATTCTTTTAGATTAACAGTAGCATAAGCATGCACTATTTCCCAACTTCATTCCATGCCTTGTGCTACAAACCAACATCGAGTAAAGGTTAAGAGACTTCAGAGACAAAGCAGAAGGTTTTCTGGACTTTTACATTTCAGTCATGTAACCATGTAATGTGGAAACAAGTAAATATCTAAGACCTTGAAGTTTTGTTGACTATTGTATGTTTAAAAGCCTCATCTGGGGAAAATTAAATAAGTATGTGAAAAAGGATATGCATTTACTTTCGTTATAAGTTGAATTCTTACAATAAAACAGCCCTAGGAATAGAATCTCTGTAGGGGAACGAATTTCTGTACATTGAAAAGAAATACAGCCAATGATTCATAGAAACATATGAACTGTTTTACCCGGGAGTATATTTTTAAGTAATTTTGGCTGCTTAGTTCTCTGGTTTTTTTGGAAATGAGATTTTTGTTTTACCTGAAGCAGTGGGTTGGTATCAGTGTCTACCACAGCACTCCTGAGACATGTGTGCACTGCGAGAAAGTGGGATGAAATATTAGGGCTTCAGAATAACTGTATCTGTATTTCTGAACTTCCATGTTGAGCCCTATCCTGAAACAAATTCAGACTCAAGAACAGAACACTGCTGAAGGATTGTTCCAAGACCCAGCTTCACATCAAAATACAGCACTATGTGAAGCAGTGAACATGCACCCAAATAGGTATTTAATTAAGGTGATGAATGCAGATGATGTATGACTATTGGCATGGATTTTGCAAGGACTCTTGCAGGAATGCAGCTCTTCCCAAGCACAGAATAACGTTGTGGACTGCAAGTCTGTGGCAGTGTGGATGTGCAGAATTTGTAAAGCAGTGAGGACGTTTGTGGAAAAACACCGTTCTGGAAAGGGTTAAACCTGAATTTTCCTGCTCTCTGTATCCTTTACTCATATTGTCCTGAAAATCTAGAGTGACTCTTGAATATTTAAGACTTGGATTGAATATAAGTCTTTTATATGCCTTAAGGATCTATTCAATATGCACAGTACATTCTTACTTCCCAGATTTATCACTAAGCACAGAAAAGCAAGCTTGCTATTGTTTTAGAAGTCTCTCTAGGAAAGGAGTGGTCTGGTGGGTCTTGCAGAATGAGGCATGATGCAGTTCTTCAAGATATTTATATGAAATGCATCCAATGGGGATTCATATTCCTTCTGGGATTTCTTTCTGGGATAGGGTACTGCAAGTAATAACCTTTAACTGCTATTAATAATCTATTAACTCCTTTGATGGCTCTAGTGAACACAGCTGTGTGACAGGAAATCTTGTTTTGGGAGAATGGATGTACAGAGTCCACCCTGAAAAAGATATTTGTGGGAAGAAGAAAAGGGATAAAAAAACCAAGTGCCTTGTCTCAGCTGAGTGTTTGCTTCTCATACTATTGTACTTTATAGTAGAACCAACTTCAAAGCCCAATTAACACTTTTATGGACAAAGACTGGCAAAATAGTCCACATGTTTTTTGCTAAAAACAAGGTTGTTTTCTGCTGGGGGGAATTCATATGAAGGCTATCTCAAAACAGATTTGACCTGAAACTTAATTAAAAATGACACATAATTCTGCAGAAAATGCAAAAATGAACATTAACTTCTTTTTTCTGTAAGGTTTTTTAGCCACTGTGTTTGGGCAACTGACAAACGTCTGCTCTGCTTCCTACATAAGGCTGGTCTGTTGCAGTAATAGAAGATCAATCAGAGAAAATGACTAAAACTGGAAATATAATACTTCATTTTCCAGGCACTGCTAATTTGTTAAATTTGGCCTTCAATGATCCAAACTATTAACAACCAGTGTGTTGCAAGAGGAGCAAGAAACCCTGTTTGTTCCTATTAAATAATTTCATTGCTATCTTTGCTTTGAGAGCTGTCGAAAGAGTATGAACAGTAAGAAGGAAGCATACTAACTTTATAAAAAAAGAATAAGCCTCCCACTTCCATTGCTTCCATTGAATGTTTAGTGATGTAATTTTACCAAAGGACGGCATAAGAACTGAATAAAGTCTTCAGGATTTCTCTACGCAGTGATAGCCTGGACTTGTACCAAATGTTTCTTTTGCCAAATCCTGAGAGTACTTTCACTCTGTGTAGGTCTTGGCAGGAGAAAACTGTAGCAATTGCCACCAACAGGCTGTGGAATAAGTTTATTAGTATTTACAGAAAGAGGAAATGCAATGATCGTATAACCTAGTCCAATGGGGCATTTTATGTTGTTGTTATTTGAATTTTAAATTGGGAAACTATAACACATGAAAATCTGATTTTACTGAAATCAAAGGGGAAAACCTGCCGTGATTTTAATTAAGCAGAACTTTATTCAAGATCCATATTCGAAATACTTTTTTTAAATGAGAAAACAGTAAACACTGTATATAAACATTGAATACTTCGTAGGGGTATTGTACAGAGAAACCTTTTCCTCCGCTTTCATATGGGGTTTAATTAAGATTCACAGCTCCTCTGAATGGGGAGGTAGAGTCACTCCAATTTGAAGGATTTAGGTTACTTAAAACAGGATAGAATGATGGGAACTGCCTGCAAAGACTGGGCCAGATACGCCCGATTTATATATATATACTTATATATACATAACATAAAGCTGTATATTGCTACCTGACAATCTCACTTGACCTCAACTGATGACTTACTGCTCTAAAGAAGTAATTTTACAGCTGGTCAACACTTCCAGGACTGATTGACCACGGCCCTCTACAGCAAAGTGAGTATTAAAAGCTGAATCTCAGGGGTTAAACCCAGTGCATTATCCATAGGAAACCCTTCCTCTGATTTTCAAGGACAGCCCAATACTACAACATATTAATGCAATAAATCTTTTTTCCTTTTCCGTTTTTTTTTTTTTTTCTCCTGATTTAAAACCCACCAGGTGTAAGGAATGCTGTTAAGATTTAAAGTTTTGAGATTCGATGAAACCACGTTCCCCACGCCCCCGCGTTTTGCAGCCGCCGGCCGCTCGCCCCGCACGCAGCGTTCCCAGCGCCAGGAGCGGCCGGGGCAGGGACAGGAGCGGCGGCTGCGCTGGGGCACGGAGCCCGAGAAGCCCCACACGCCCGGCTCCGGGGGTGCCTGCCGAGCAGGTCCCGCTCTGTGTGCTGCGTGGAGCAGGAGGATCAGGGAGAATGGGGCTGGAGACCCCTTGGCTGATTGATGCGGGCTGGAGGCCGGTCTGGCCAGGCGCCAACGCCTCCACCACTTTGAAAGACTTCTTTGAACCACATCTGTTTTTTCCAGCAACTGAGGATGAGTCAGTGCTAAACCAAGGACTGGCCCTGCTAACAGTGAAGAAGTCAAAATTTGTTGTTTGCTGACAGGGCTCTGATTTTTTTTTTTAAGAGGATTTTTTTCATCTTAGCTATATGCTCCAGCCTGTAATGCATATCCATTTGAGAATAAAGGCTGTGGTTCTTGTGTCTTTAAGTGAGTGTTGCTGTGTTTTCTGGGTGCTTCTCTAAGCAGTGAAGTATGGAAATCACTCATTTAACTCCTGCAATTTAGTGTAGATATCTAAAGGGAAGGGAAGNGAAAGGAAAGGAAAGGAAAGGAAAGGAAAGGAAAGGAAAGGAAAGGAAAGGGTCTCTGAACACAAAATTTTACGATTTTACAATTTTATTTTCACACTATCTGTAGTATCCAGGACATGTCTATTTTTGGTTTCTAGTATTTGACGTGCGTGTATTTATTCAATGTAACCAATGGTAATCTCTCTGAAATGAACTGTATACTAATAACACCTGTTTGCCAGTTTTACATGCAATTGCTCTGGAATTTAATGCTTCCTGGAAAAACAGAACTCTGCCTCCTGCTTCAGCAAAGATTTAAAGTGAAAAGGAGATGCAGCAGAATTACAGAGGACATTGATTCAGTGTCCCTGTTCTGTGTCATCATTTTTTAAAATCTAAAAACCTAATCTGTTTTCCAGCAGAAAGAAGGGCTTTTACTCAGAGAACGATGACTTAAGTTGTACTTTAATTTCTCATCACTCGCTCTTTGCCATATATATCTTAGTGCATTCAAAGACATCTAAATAAAGAAATAGTGTCCAGGTCTTTGCTAAGACACTCTATCACAGGGTCAATGTTTTATGAAAATGATTTGTCTTTACACCACACAAATGTCTGATTTTATTATTATTATTGTTAATGCCTTGGTGTTGGGGAGCTGCAGCTCAGGAACATAATTATAGAAACCAAGGGGACCTTTGTGAGATTCCAGGACCTGATCTTTCAGAGAATCCAGAGAACAGATAAATTTTTATGTTCAGAGGCCAACTCTGATTGACTTTGGCTGAAGGTGGGAGAGTTCAGGACCCCTGCAAGTTCCCCAGCCCAGGGTGTGGGTTTGGTTTGCCAGAAAAGAGGAACTTACGGTTGGTGACAGTGTGTGAACCCTGTGCTTTGGGTGAGCTCTTGAAGGAGCCTGTGGCAGAAGCGGGACTGGAATTGAAAGGCAACGCTCAACTGTCTTAACCACAGCCCCAATTCTCTCCTCTTGCAACTCACCAGTGGGGTCGAAACCTGTAGATTTACGGCCCAGATCGCTGCTGCTGCACGTAACGGAATAACTGGTTGCTGCAGCAGGTTCTAGTCCTCCTTGCCCTGGGGATATCACGCTGTGGCAGTGGCTTCCAGAGCTACAGGAGTGGGAATGGCAGCCCAGGGTGCCCTGCAGTTCCCTGGAGCCTTTTTCTTGGGCTTTGCTTTCTTCAGCCTATTCCCTCAAATCTATTTCACACTTACTCCACTCCCTGCCTCAAAGTCCTCTCCAGGGCACTTTATCCCAGGCATCTTGCTGAGCTGGTCGGAGCTGCCACTGCCTGTGGGCCACAGCCCAGCCTGGGACTGCTGCCCCTGCCCAGCTCCTGCTGCCTGCCCCCTCACTCTGCTCCCTGTGTGAGTCCCTGCACTCTGTCACTGCCGGGCTCCACTGCCCCTTGGCTCTCTCCCAAAGCGGAGCTCTGTCCTGTGCCCATTCTCAAAACCAGACAATCTTTACTGCAAATGCAGAATTTAGTTATTATTTCTAACAAATTATGAACTTCAGGTTTTTATTTTGTGGTACACAATTCCAGTGTTTTCTCTGCTTCTGCCCCTTCCCAGAGTAGCAAGAGACAAAGCCTGGACACTTAAATAACTGCCTGCACAAGTTTCTAGTTCTCTGCCCAGAGCTACAAAGACTCTTCTGAAGCAGATCCAGATTTTTGGATCAGTTTTCTCCCTCGCTTTTGACTTTGAATATGGCTGAGCTGTTTTCCCTGAAGTTTTCAAGTAAGTCAAGTGGAGGCAAACACTCTGAATGAAAATTTCAGCCTGAAAGTTGAAGTGAAAACAGGATCTTGTAATAGAAAGTGCCAAGACCACCTTCACTCAGGCAGAACGATCAGCTTATCCTGTAATTCTCCTTTATTCTTTCCATACCTTCCTACTGTTGGTCCCCATTATGAACTGCTAATCAAAAAAGTTTGCGGAATGAGTTCCAGGAGAAAAACCCCAAAGTATTCCAAAGGACTGATTTTGAGAGAACTTTACCAGGAGAATTAACAATAGAGTACAGCAAATAAGGCAAATTACTTTAAAATGAATATCACATGGAAGACATACATAATTAGTATAATCTTACAGCAAAAAGAGAATAATCTTAATACAGAAGTTCTTAAAAGTTTATGAGAACACTTGCAGAAGTAAAGTGGTCAGACACACCAACAGGCAACATGCAAAGAGTCAGTGAGGGCTAAACCTGGCCCAGGAACAGGGGTCCAGCTGGCGGCGGCAGGGTCTCACTGCACCTGTGGGCAGAGGGCAGTGCTACAGCAGAGCTCAGAGCTGGAGGAAACAGCTGCAGGGCAGAGCCCACCTTTTACATCTAATTGCCAATATAAAGCTGCATTATTGTAAATAAGCACACCTTGCATCAAGAATAGTGTGGCCAGCAGAACCAGGGCAGTGATTGTCCTCCTGTATTCAGCACTGGTGAGGCCACACCTTGAATCCTGGGTCCAGTTCTGGGCCCCTCACTACAAGAAGGACATTGAGGTGCTGGAGAGAGTCCAGAGAAGGGCAGTGGAGCTGGTGAAAGTCTGGAGCACAAGTCTGATGAGGAACAGCTGAAGGAGCTGGCGGTGTTTAGCCCGGAGAAAAGGAGGCTCAGGAGCCACCTTATTGCTCTCTACAACTATCCCAAAAGAGATCGTAGCCAGGTAGGGGTCAGCCTCTTTCTCCAAGCAACGAATGATGTGACAAGAGGAAATGGTCTCAAGTTTTTCCACAGGATGTTTAGATTGGATATTTTGAAAAAATTGTTCACTGAAAGGACTATCCATTCCTGGAGTGGGCTGCCCAGGCAGTGGTTAAGTCACCATCCCTGGAGGGATTTAAAAGACTTATTAAGAAGTGTAGATGTGGCACTTAGAGACATGGTTTAGTGGTGAATACGGCAGTGTTAGGTTAATGGTTGGACTTGATCTCAGAAGTGGTGTGTGTACTCAGTGTACCACTTTGGTTTTGGAGAGCCTAGATATAATCCTTAGCCTGTTTTTTAATGGCCTGTGTTTACTCAGGCAAGCCTGATCTGGTTCTGGTAATTCCTGTGACTATTTTTCTTATTGCTGTTGCTTCTTTTGCCTTCTCTTTTGAGAAGGCAAAACTTCCACTTCTATTTACTGCCATCTTCATCAATATTTCCTGCTTGTCTTTCACCCTAGAAGTGGGCTCTGGATGCTGCTTGTACCATGCCACATCCGGCAGAGCTGTGGAGTAAAGCTGGTGTACCGGGGGCTGCTCAGGGTTTGTGTGTGATACTGGGGACAGTGCAAGGGTATCTGTTTTGTCCCAGATATGCTGAAACATTAGAGCATGCAGTAGTAACAGCCTGGATAAGTACAATTATAAAATTTTATCACGCGCCAAAAAGATGCTGTATCATCCTCTGGATCGGGTTTTTATGAGGGGAAGTGCTGCTTTCTCTTTTGTGTCACTGAAGATGTTTTATTAAGCCTTTCCTTCTTCCTTATTTGCCAGGGAGAGGAATTGTGTGAATGAAAGGAGTGGAGAGAATTCAGGTTTTGGCAGTATTTCAGTTAGAGGAGGTAAAGGAGCCAGTGCTCAGTTACAAGATGCAAGGCTTCAGGAAAAGCAGTTTCTCTTTACAGCTGGCTGGAAAACTGCTGCAGTCCTTTTAAAAGTCAACACTGAGCTGGGATCCAACTGCAATTGTTAGTTCCCAAGTAAATTTCACAGGAGTTTGGACAGTGTTTATCTGTGTCTGATGCAGAGTTTCTGCTTTCAGCAGTTTCACTCTTTTTGAAAATGGTGTTGAATAATACCTAAGTCAAAAATCACTTCTGGTGGCACCATACAAAAAAGACTGAGATGTATTCTGACATAATAGCTACTAATCACTGCTAATATACGGTACTCAAGCCTCAGTGTTTTTGTGAAATCAAACAATGAGTAATATTTACATTTGCTTCAAAAGTAGATCCAGTACCTATGTCTGCAACCAGAATCTCTTCTGAGAAAGTGTTTCAGAGAGCAGCCTTATGAATGCTGAATTTGAGCCCCAAACTTGCAGGATTTCTCCCAACACTTAGCTGTTATATACTAGTTAAATAAAACTTGATATTTGTACTAGTAGTGCCTTCTGGCCATTTATAGTAATATTGCTCCTTTCAGTTAATATTTGATGTCTTGATGGCATATTGTGATTGACTTGTGGATGAGGAGTGAAATAAGTGGAAATAGAAGATTTCCTTGGGGTGATGGCTTATCAGAAGAGATACAGAAAAAAGTCAGCACCTTTTAAGATACTAAGTAATTATTTGGGAATAGAACAGTTAAAACTGCCATTAAATACATTTTGATAGGTTGCTTCATTAGTGGTTCAGCTTCAATAAATGTTTGGTTGGCCTCCTTGGTTTGCTCTCACTGGAAAAATTACTGATCTGAATAGTTTCATTAAGTACTTGCCTATCACTTCAAGTCACTCAGAGTCTGATTTTCAGCAATTAAATGTAGTCAAAGCCTGTCAGCAGGTAGTTTGCCTTTTAGTCACTGCCAAAGCAAATAACAACAGGTCAAAACTTATCCTTTTCTGGTCTTTGATTTTTTTTTTAAAAAATAAAATGAAGACACGAGATTCACTCAGTTATCTCTCCAGGGCTGGCTGAATTCCAGGCTTCACTCAGATCACACTCCTGGTCCCCCTGTAATAGTCATAAACATAAGGGTTGTAACAAACATGGAGAGCCACCACTCCCATCTTTAGTGTGGCTGGAAAAGAGTGCTACCCGCCTTGTCCCTTCTGAAGATTTCCCCCAAGCAAAGGCAGCAGTCCAGCCGGGATGAGACACGTGGGACCATGCTTGGAAGTGGCCTCTGGTCCTGCATTTGGGGATGGATGGTGGCTGATGTGCATGAACAACTACTTTGGGCTTGGTGGTGTGAAACCTGCAGTACTGTGCAACCTTCCCAGGAGGCACGACTGGGGCTGTGGGGTGGAGGAGAAGTGTCTTCAGCATTCTTCCTCTCTAGGTAATGTTTTAGTGGTCAGATCAGCTTGTACCTCTTAATGGGGTACACAGAAATGGTTTCCAGTGAATCCAACCGTTGAAAGAGGTTTTTCATACACATAAAAATAGTTTATGTACCTGGTTAAAGAGAATAAATCTTTGCCCTTGATGGAGTGTTAAGATGTTTCAGTTTTGCTTGATCGTCATGGTTAACTTTTGGTGACATTCACACAGAGGTTGATGCTCTCTAATTCAGACCCTCAGAACTCTCACTTCACCTCAGGACTGCTCACAAACACAGACTACAGTATCTGTGTGACTGAAGCAAATGAAACACCTGGAAATGCTTGCAGGGTTTTAGCCAATACCACTTCAAAATGATAAAATGAAATCACAAAATAAATTTGTGTGACTGTAGTCACTTTTTAAAATTGCAGTGTTGCAAATTCAGGTCAGGAAGATCTCGCTAACAGGAGATTGCAGAAATCTACAACTGCTTGCTATAATAAGAGCGAAAGAAAGAAAGGAAAAAAAAGAAGGAAAGAAGGAAGCAAAACAGGAAAACGAGGAAGGAAGGAAGGGAAAGGAAAAAAGAATAAAAGAAAAAGATAATTTTTGCTATGTAACCATCTTCCGTTAATTTTTGAGTTTGCTTTGGTGCAGAAACCTATGTCTCAGTCAGAGCTTTGTATCAGGATATAATCACCCATCTTTGCTTCCAGTTCTAAAGCAAATTTAAGAAGATAAGAGGAGAAATTAGACAAGTGCTTTCCTTCCCCCTGGAGGCTGAAGGTGACACGTCTGAGCTGTAGCTGGTCTCTTCTAAATCCTGGCCCTTGCAGCTTAAGGCTTTCAAAGAGTGAGGGTGTGTCACTGCAGCTGCTGCATCAAACAAAATCAAAGAGATTTGATTAATATAAACTTCAAAATCAGTGCCATCTTTCCTTCACAAAATACTTCAAACACAGCAAGAAATGTCATCTCCCAGATGACGGAGGTTAATCTACCTAATCTCCTCTTTTCCTTGCATCTGAATGCAAACTACTGGAATATACCCAATTACCTCTCGCCAGTCAGAAGAAATTCCTCATTCCAACAATGTCAATCAGATTTTAAAAGGAGATTTACAGTCCTTTTGTAATATCAACATGGCTTCTGAACCCGCAAAGCAAAGCAAAGCAAAGCAAAGCAGGACAGACAAAACACAAACTCCCACTTGCCACTCTGTCAGAGTGGCTGCTTAAAAGATCCTGGGTAAAATTTGCACTTTGATTTGAAACCTCTGTTCAATGGATGTGGCAGGGTCTGGAATCAGCAGGATTTGGCCAACTGTCTGTAGTGACAGTGTGACTATATTATTTCAGACAGTAAATCCTCATAACATTGTCATGTTTTTAATCTAGAAACCCAAGTTTACAGATGAAAGGCTTGTTTCTGGTGTTGCTACTCGTTACTTACAGGAGCTTTGTGCAGTCCATGAATTTTAATACTGAAGCACATATGTATGTGTACACCAAGCTCAAACTTTTTTCTTCATAGAATTACACTACCGACTGTTTAAAATTGCTGATACCATACAAAGCTAAACTTTTTGCCATCGTAAGAAATTTCCAACAGCACATCGCTGAGTGAGTAATACCTCTTTGTGGACTAATCATGTTTTTTGTTCCATGTTTTCAAGTGTTATTTTACTCTTAACCTGTTTGCCTTCTCCTCATTGTTTTGAATCAGACATTCAAAATATATGAGTATTCAGTGAAACTGTGCACATTTTTCCCAGTAGTCTGAAAGTGCAGAAGTGCTAAATCTGTCCCCCAGTCCCTGCGAAACTTTAAACAACCAAACACATGAGCAGGATTCTACATTTGTTCTGCTTCATAACATAGTACAAGATTATACATTAAACGTTTGGCTTTAAGCTTGGAAAAAAGAGCAGTTCTAAATCCCTCTGTGAGGTTATGTAGCAATTTGAATGAAATTGAAATGAAACAAACCTTTTCCCCTTCTGCTCATACTTGCATCATGCCTGGAGATCAGTGCAGTAGTACACAAAAAATTCATGTGTCACCGTGTAATACAGACGTATTTTCAAATTCAGTTGACACTATTTAAAAACTCATTATGACTTGATATTCATACTAAGATAATGACTGAAAGTATTACCCCTTGTAGAATTAATTAACTTGATGTACATATTGAAATGAGAGACAAATATAATCATTTAGTGTTTCAGTTAGCATTATTTTAACTTGATGATTCATACTTTTTTTAAAATTATGTTGACTGCAGAAAATTTTTTAAGAGTCTGACTTAAGTGGTTATTTTAGAAAAGTAAAATCTAGGCTCTAATATTCCTTACTACTTTCCTGTATTTAAAAAGCCCCTTGGAACCAGTCACAGTGAGATCGCTGCCAAATTTCCAATTGCTAGTGAATTACGCCTAAATAAAGCAACTAGTTGCCAGGCAGGGCAATAGTCTGATGCTTTTGGCATTGAGAAATATGCATATGAAGTTTTGGTATTGAGTTAGTCAACTGTGGTGATTGAATGGAAATGGAATTGAAGACCTCAATGGAATTGTTTCAACTTCAGCAGTAAGCTCCCTGCTGTCCCTGCAGGCACCTCCTGGTGAGCCACGCTGGGACACAATGAACTGGGGAACAAAAGGACAGCTACTAAAGAAAACTACTGAAAGAAACTTTTAACTCCTGTCCATAATCCCAGGGTTTGAGGAAAGTCAGGTGCAGGGCTGCATTTTGGCTGAAGGGTAGAGGAGGGCAGGGCAGAAATAAATTTGGTAAGGTTATACTGTCCTTTTTCAAGAAGGAAAGCAGGTGAGGGTGAAGATCGGGCTGGGACCAGTGCTGGAGCCTTGTCCACCACGGTCTGAGAAGCTGCACTGAGGGACAGCTCATGGACCATCGGCGGCAGCAGTGCTGGGGTACCTGGGGAACATGCAGCTCCTGCTTCCCTGGCCCTGGGAGAGCAAGGAAAGAGCTGGATGCAGACAAAGCCAGCTCTGCTCCCTACCTACATTTCTGAATCTTTTCTGTAGGATTGGGTGGTACAAAGAATGGCTCATTAAGTCCAGCGGTCCCTGAAATGGAAATACAAATATTCAGAATCCATACTGTGGCATTATTAGGTGGCTTCGGCAAACTTTTTTACATCAGGATTTCCTGTATTTCATAATGCATCCAACAGTTATACTGGCCAGTTGACAACAATAAATGAGAGCAATGAAAAATCAACTCCCATCATGCTAAAATTGAGAGCAGAATGCTTTAAGATGCCATGCAAACCCATCTGCTCTTTCATGTATTTGTTTGTAATCTGGAAAGAAGAGAAATAAAGGGAGAGAGAGGACTTTGAAGACAAAGTTACTTATGTAGATTAAGTGTTATGAAAAAAACCTGTAAGATAAGCTGACTAAGATTTAAACTAACTAGAGAAACAAGGAAAAAGATAGTAAATGAACTTCAGTGTTGGTAAATACAAAGAACTATACCCTGGATGGAAAAATACAGAATGTTTCTATCCATTGAAAGACCCTTGACTGTAAGAGCTTTATGGTGTTAGATTGCCTATGCACAGAAAAGTGGTTAATATTGTAACACCTTTATAGAAACAAGGGTGAGCTCCTCCTTGGGAGAACAAGTACCTTCTGCTCCAAAAGGGTGTTCGTGAATTAGAACACTTGGAGGTGAGCAGGACTGAATTACCCACATTTAATCACGTATGTAACCTATACTGAGGACAAATTCGGTTACTTAAACATAGTAAACATAGCTGGTTTAATTTTGGATGCAGTAGGAATTCTTCCCTAGTGTACTGTTGCATCCCAGAAGCACATGAATCTCATACACGGCCTTTGATATATATATTACAGCTTCACATGGTAGTCTTGGAAATGCAAAACAACTGAAACGGCACTGTGTTTAGGCAGATTAATTTACTTTTTAAAGTTCTCTTCCTTTTTTTATTTTCTTTTTTTTTTCCCTTTTTTTGTGTGCCCTGTGTAGCTTCCAAAAATCTCACTCATACTTAGGGAAATTGTTACCCTCTTTGGTGCACAGTTGAAGAAAATACTTACGACGCTATTTCCTGTTCTTAATGGGGAGCTGTGAAAACCAGCTTTCGGTTAATCACTATGTAGTAACTCCTTGCCCAGTGTTTGTATGGTCTGTTTGCTAGAGGACTATTAAGAGAGTTCATGATCTTGTCCTCATGGCATGTTTGAGCTGTCTGTTTCATTTGACATCCCTGGCAAATAGAACATCCTCTCAGTATAATGTCATGTGTCTGCCCAGCTGGCAACAGTGTAACGACAATCAGAGTGGAAATTTATCTAGGAAAATTATAGAAACAAGCAAGACGATATTTTTTTTTTGTTTCTCTGTATTTCTTATTGTTAGGTGACAATAGAACTGAGCAGATCTTTGATATAACTACAGTAGTTCACATTCAGGGAGCCATTTTCGCAATTGTGAGGGCTGGATTTTCCCTTTTATCCTTAAAAGAGAGCTTAAGTTCTGATTAAATTGCTTGGGGTCACCTGCAGTGCACACGATGTCGCATTAGTAAGTAAGCATTAGTAAGTTAAATATAAGCACTGTTAGCTTTGTCTGGCCCTGCATTCAATCACTTGTCAAGGAACTGCACTGACCAACTTCTTTCTAATCCTTTGTATAGTTATAGGGAATTAATCTAATACACCTGACATCCTCTGCCTTTAATGCAGTTAGTGTTATTTTCCATATTTACCGCTGGGCTTTCATACTATTTATAGCACAGAAATACCCAACATACATTGGGCAGTCTGACATACAGCTGACTGTGCTCAATTAGCTGGAGAACAGACATCCTAACTGTAGGCATGATCTGACCGAGTGCAAGGGGATGAATTAGCAAGACAAAGAAGTCTAGTGATTATTAAGATGTTATACAGATTTCTCAACCTTTCCAAATTCCTTTCTGAAGTAAAGTGCCTCCTCAAATTACGACCATCTTCACCTGTACAGCCTCACATACACACGGTGTCTGCCGTCTCTTCTTACTCTGGGCTCCTTCACCAGCCACCAGCTTAACCATGCTCTGTGCTGGTCTCCTGCCTCACTGCCCATCCACCTTGCCCTGATGTGGCTGGACACAGCCCATCTGACAGCAGTGGCCTCCTCTCTCAGCATGACTCCTCTCCTTTTTCACAGCTCTGTGTTAGATGTTTCCAGGTCTGCTTTTCCCATTCATCCTGGCTTTCCCAGCCCAAATTGCATGAACAGACCTCACTCCAGGGAGTGTTCCCATGCACGCTGGCTGGGGTATCCCATGGATTCCTCAGTTATGGGCTGACTCTTGTTCCCAGTGTAACATACTCTATTTGAAGGTCACAAGTTGGGAAGAGCCAGCAGCTCTGGCTGGATTCATCTTCTCATTATCTGGTTGGCACAAACTCCACCACTACCCAGTGCAGTTCCTACCTTCAAGACCTTGAAAAAACAGAATTTTTCTCTTATCATCCAGTGTTTATGTTTTGTAGACTTGCAGGGTATGAAATTTTTCTTTGATGAAGCAGATGGCTCAATCTGTCCTCCCATTTGTTTATGATATCTTGACACCTGGTTCTTTCATTTGTATTTATGGTGAGATGCTTTTTTTCCCTGTGAGTGATCAGAATCCAGATTCCTTTTTAAAAATCTCCATTTATCTCCTTAAAAACGTGACTGGGGAAGCTTTTTCTTTAATTTTCTTGCTTAATGGCGAGATTTCCCTTACAGAAAAGCTACAATATTTTCTTACATTGTGGACTAGCTGGGCCATGGCAAAATGTGGAAGTGTTTTTGTGTACATATACATTATCTACAGGTGGTTCTTAGTGTGCTTCAATACGTCTTAGTAGTTTCCAAAACTGATCATTAATCCTTTATTCCTGTGAAGAAGCAAATCACAATATAAAAATTTGAGCCCGCCACATGTACCTTCATGTCTCTCATTTTAGTAGTCCAATGACACATTTACCAGTGTAACACTGAAGTTAATTTATTGTCAGTTTTATTATTTGTTTTTCATGTTCTTGTATTCTGTCTGCTTTCACTTTCTTTCCTTTTCTCTGCTTCCATTTCCTTTTCCCAAGGTAAATATGTTCCTAATATTTAGGTCCTGCTTTTGGCAGCTACATTAAAGCCTCATCTGGCCCAGTTTAATGTCATATATCAAGACCAGCTTCAGAGAAAGAATTAGAAAGAACTAGGCTGCACAGTTACCTTTCAGTTCCCTGTAGAATCTCATCTGTCTAATTCCCTGAAGAGCAAGGGTTTATAGCTTCATTCTTTTAAATAAAGTTTTTTCCTTCTAGTTTGTGAATGATTCCTACCGCATACATGTGGTACTTCTAAGCAAATTTTTTCAGTTCTCCTCAGCACTTTGCCTGCTCTCGTGAATGAATTCCACAAACTGGTAATACACAATATTTTTCTGAGTAAGAAAGTGTTTTCTTTCATCAAATCCATGTTGTTGCTGTCACTGGCTGTCTCCTTGCTCTTGTACTAAAAGAATTATTCTTGTTTCCTCTGTGCATTTTTCATTTCTCTCATGTTCCCTCTCTCAGGTAAACAGTCCCAATCTCTGAAAGTTTCTCCTGTGCTTCTGTTCCTTTACTATCTATCTCTAAAGCCATTCTGCAGCTCCTTTGTCTTCTAAGATAAGCTGACCATAGGACATCAGTTCCAGTGCGAGTGTTGGTTCATACAACACTATTTCCAGTTCCTTCTATCCGCCTCCGTAGGTGCTCACACCGTGTTTACGTGTTTGTCCACCACTGTAAGTTAATCAGAGCCACAAATACACATCAGAGGTCCACAGGGCCAGTAAAAAGGGATATTTATGTGGTAGCCCCGTGATTAGAGCACTTGTTAGGCAGTAGGTATATTTTCTCATGAAAGAAATCTGAATCTGAACAGAAAGTGCTTAAGTGCTGCTGCCAGAATTTCATAATGCTCTTCCTTCATTAACCTCCTGTGGCAGCAAGTTATGCAGCTTAATTATACACATTGTTTATTAGGAATGTATTTTTTGCTTTGCAGTACCTCATCATCCCATCAAATGTTCCTTTATTGTTGTATTTGATGGATAGACCAGAAATCCCATCTCTGTGCTACTCTTCGGAATCTACTTCTTTTCATGTTCTCTCTTTTTTATTCTTTTTGTAGGGTATTTCCAGAGAAGAACTCTTTGGAAATTTTTGCCATTTCCATGTTAGAATTTCCTATCCTCTTGATCATTCTTGTTTTAGATAAAAAAACCAAATGAGATCGAAAGCTGCATTGCTGAGAAGAGAGTACTGCTGTATTTAAATAAACGAAAGGATATTATTCTTAAGTAAATATATATAGATATATATATAGTGTATTTATCCTCCTTCTGAATCAGAGAAATAGCAATTATAGTATGGAAGCTACAGTATTTCGCAAGTCAGTGTTTCGCAAATTGTGAAGGGCTGACAGACGTAGACAGCTCTGCATGAGCTACTCATGGTCAGTTGTGGCCATGATATAGAACGAGTGTATGTGCCTTGGGAGACATCCAGATACAGCCCCCATAGTAACCTGGCTTAGGCATCAGCTGAGTGTGCAATGCTAATGGCTGGAATGTGATTATGCACTTAGTGTCTGGATAAAGTAATTAAGCAATTGAGAAATGTATGATGGGCATACAATAAAAGATAATAACTAACACGTGATACAGCATAATGGACATAATCAAATACTTGTAAGGGGAAACCAGGGTCACTATCAAGGCCAGTTCATCATTTGGAGTGATCCAAACCTTTGGATGGATGGGATCATGCAAAATACAGCTGGGGCACCCGTCAGTGCTGTCTTCTCAGCTCCAGAAAGAAGCCTGAGGTCGAGTGCTCAGCTGAGCCTTGTGGCTGTCCAGTAGGTGGTTGAGCTTGGTGCTTGGAATAGATAGGTGAGAAATGAACTGGGGGGCAGCCTGAGCCCTGGAGAGCTGACAGCCCCTGCAGGGACACGTGGCCATTGTGGGACAGAGCGGCCCAAGGGAGGAGAGAGACGGTAAAGGAGCAGGCAAGTTACATACTTGATTTTACATAAAAACATGCAAGATCTGGAAGGTTTGGAAAATGTGTGTAGCTGTCTCAGTACATGGCTCTGAAACTTTGGGAAGGCAGGCAGTGATTCCTACCTCTCTTCTTTTCTGCAGGACAGTGAAGTGCTGGTTTCATTTGTTTATTCTACAGTGACATTTGGAAACTTTTGCTCCTTTCTTTCGTCCTTAGGTTCTTTCGTCAGACTGATCTGGAATTTACTTTCAGTACTGAATTGTGCTTCACTGGAGTAAGTGCTGTCCTCACATTAACTTTTGGGGGTTGTTTGAGAATTGATTGAGAACAATATGGCAAATGCATTTAAGGAACAATTGTGTTTCAAGGTTTACTGAAAAATGTTCTGAGGTAGAAGAAACATGTACATAGGATAGGCTTAGCACACAGGTTAAAAGACTGTAAAAACTTTCCTGAGTCCTAAAACTCCTAAAATTGCCTCTAGCCAGTACAGTGTAAGGTATCCTGCATAAGCTATATTTTTAATAACTTTAATGAAAAAAAAATTGAACAGTCAAGGAAGCATATATTTCTCATTTATGCTTGGGATTGATTTCCACGTCAGTACGAGAAAAGAGCTAAGTGAAAGGCATGTGATTGCACGAGCGAAATGGCAACAGCACTGATATGTTAGGGCGTAAGGTTGTTCATCTAAAATCTTCAAACAGTTGGCTCAAAGCCTAAAGAGAAGGTACAAGTTTAGTTGCAGATGAGTTGTCTTGAAATCTCTGTTGCCTCTAGCACAGATTGTGCAGATAAGGGGAAAGAAAGGAAAAAAAAGAAAGAAAAAAAAGGGGGTCCAGTAATATTGCTCTTTTTGATGGTGAGAATTTGTTATTTCACTCCTTTGGACTGAATGAATAGAGCCAGATATTCTCCACAACTCTCTAGGCTTTTTCTCTTGACTTTAACAGCTTTCTATTTTACAAGAAGCATTATCAGGAAATTTTAGGATTGATGATATTTTTCAGAAACACAAAATTCTTAAAATCAAGTGACTTGTGACAATCTCAGCTTTCTGTCTCTGAAGATTTCTGAAATAATGACTGAGAAGAAAAGCTTGTGACTAGAAGAAGAAGAAAAAGAAGAAAAACGTCATAAAACCTGAATGTTAACAAAAAAGAACTTCAAATAGCAGAATTCTACTTAAGACTTCCTCCCCCGTTAGCTTGTTTTAGTAATGTGTATTATAAAATCTCTAATAAAAATGTACCTTCAACTTAGTATCCTGTAATTCTGCAGCTCTGCAGAGAGAGTCAATGAGAGACACATATGGAAACATCACCCTCTAATTAAATAGGTTTACAGCATAAAACTGCATTTTTGACAAACTTAGACCTACTTAACTCTGACTTGCAAACTGATATAAAACATACAGAGGAGGGACACCAAGTTGATTAGAGGGGTGGAGTACCTCTCCTGTGAGGAAAGACTAAATCAACTTCGATTGTTCCATCCGGAGAAGAAAACGCTGCGGGAGTTGATGAGCATTTTCTAGTACCTAAAGGGATCCTGAAAGACAGTCAGAGAGGGACTTTTTACAAGTGCATGTAGTGATAGGACAAGGGAAATGGCTTTAGACTGAAACAGGGTAGGTTTAGATCAGATATTAGGAGGAAATTCTTTACTGTGAGGGTGGTGAGGCACTGGAACAGGTTGCCCAGAGAAGCTGTGAATGCCCCATCCCCGAAAGTGTTCAAGGCCAAGTTGGATGAGCCTTTGAGCAACCTGGTCTAGCGGAAGGTGTCCCTGTCCATGGCAGGGTGGTTTGAATCTAGATGATCTTTAAGCTCTCTTCCACTCCAAACTATTCCACGATTCTATCGTTCTGTGATACACCGTAGCATCTGTGTGAACCCTAGAACAAAGCGGAACGGTGCCAGAGGAATGCTGTAAGAATATCTGTCCTTATTCCCGTAACAACGTGGTCTCGGGTTGGGCAGCAGAAGGTCGTGCCCGCGGTGACAGCGGGTGACTCCCGCCCGCGGCGGCCGCGGCGGCTCGGCGGGGCCGGCAATACCCGCTGCCCCCAGCAGATGGCGCCGCCGCGCAGCAGAACCCAACGCTCTGCCCGCCGAGGAGAGCAGAGCTCCCCCTCCCAGCCCTGACCGCCAAGGAAAGGAAAGTTTCTCTCTTTCTCAGTTCTGCCCTCCAAGGAAAGGAAGTTTCCCTCTTTCCCAGCTCTGCTCGCCAAGGAAAGGAAAGTTTCTCTCTTTTCCCAACAGCAGAGTTCAGGTTCTCAGATGTATCTTGCAGTCTGTGACATGCCTTATCCGTGTGAGAATCTACAATACTCTGGTTTTACATCTGTTTTTTTTTCTCTCCCTGAGTTACCTAAAATAATTGTTCTGCTGTATGGAAACTGAAGGGAGCAAGAGCCTTAAAAAAATCACAGAGAAGCTCTGTTACACAAGCTGCCTTCTTAAGCGCTGTCTCCATCAAGCAGTTGATACTTTATTCTACTTTCCACCTACATTTACCATCGATATAATTTTTCACTTTAAAAATAATATGCACACTACTGGATATGCAAATGCATTCCGTGCTTTTATAAAGAGCAGAAAACTCTTCTCTTCAGCTATATTCAACACCAAGAAGTCAGAGCTTGGAGAGGGTGGGCCTTCATAGCAAATGATACTAGCATTATCTATGTTAGTAAAAAAACCAGAGGAGCTGATAAAATCCTGAAGAACTGAACATTGTTGATTTTCTAGTTACTGAAACTCAATTTTTAAAAATTATCCATCTTGGTACTAGAAATTTGTTCAGTTTTCCTGTACAATGGGGCTGCTTTTTATGGCACTGACAGCACAACTCACTGTTGTGAGCCAAAAGAAGACATTTAATTGTGAGGATGATCTTGTAGGGAGGCCAGGTGTCCCTTGCATTCTGTGTGAGTCAGCTTATGTCCACTCCCTCCTCACAATGTTCATTCAAGGTATGGGAGAAATGTCTGGGTTACAGGAAAAACTATGTCTGGAGCAGCCCCATAGTTCTCCATCCTTCAGTGCATAGCAGTGCCCGGGACTTGGACAACCCCCTCACTTCTCTTCCACCTCCAGTACTCCCTGCAACAGCTTCAGAGCAAACTGCTGATAGATTATGTTGACTATGAGGAATGGTTGAGAGAACTGGGATTGTTCCACCTGGAAAAGAAAAGGCTTTGGGGTGATCTAACTGCTGCCTTTTTGTACCTAAAGGATCCTTACAAGACAGATGGAGAAAGACTACAGAAAGACTTAGGGGGAACGGAGATTTAGGCTATTTTTTTCTTGTATGTCCAGGGGGACATATCTTCATATCTTCAACACAGAAGAGGTATCTGAAGCTGTTCTGAAAAGAGAGTAGATTTAGATTGGAAATTAGGAAGAAATTCTTTACTGTGAGGTGGTGAGGCACTGGAACAGGTTGCTCTGAGAAGTTGTGGATGCCCCATCCCTGGAAATGTTCAAGCACAGGATGAATGGGGCTCTGGGCATCCTCGTCTAGTGGAAGGTGTCCATGCCTAAGGCAAGGCAGTTGGAACTAGATGATCTTTAATGTTGTTTCCAACTCAGGACATTTTATGATTCCATGATTCTATGACTAACAGCAGGATTAGAGCATTTTAAAGGAAAGCTTTATTCTTGACCTCTACTTCTACTCGATATTGGGTGGAACAAAGTGGAACAGAAATATTTATTTCACTTAAAAGGGAATAAATATAATAGCTAAATATATGTGTGGATGAATACCAGATCTTTTAACTTTAATGGTCTTGCAGTTTCTCTCTCCCAATAGCTGGAGTCCTGAATTAGTCATACTTGCTTCAAGCAGTCATCAAGAGATTTGCTTTTGACAGTAAAGACAGCAGCATAAAAAGGCTTGCACAGGCTCTCTAAGCCATGCACCATATTTACCAAAAGACTGGGACAGCCACAGCTACAAAAGAATGATCTGCAGTATCACTGACCAATGCCCAATGAGCAGCCTTCTTTTATTCACAAAAAATGCCTGCAAATTAGTTTCTCTATCATTTTAATCACTTCTCTGATTAAATATCTTTTTAAAATTCACATATAATTCCCGCCACATCATTCTGCTGGAAACCAAATAGCTTATAAACCTCTCAAAGCTGCAGTCTGTGAATTTCCCTGAGCTGGCTCAGCATTGACAGGAAAACATCACCAGTGATTATTTCTGCATGTTGCGATCTGTCCCAGTGATTCCAAGAGCCAAATATTCAGTAACACGTCTCCTACGGGTGACTTACAGCCAAACCCATCTTAAGTAAGTAGTAAATGTGGATAGCTGGGAACACATTTGTAATACCATTTGTTATTGAAAGGGCAAAATAGAGAAGTAGTTATTGCTAGTGTTCAACAAAATCACATTTTATCTGATTTTTTAGTCTTAATCAGCTAATGTTGACTTTGATCAGACTCAGCCACTGACTGTCCTTTTGATCTCTTCCAAAACTTGCTGGATGTTCTGCTTTAAAGACCACTGCCGTGATCTGAGCAGTAGTAGGTCATAGCTGCCTGAAGGTGCTGCTTGATCAAAGTCAGGAGACTACATGTTCACCTTTCTGCTTTACCCCCGAACCTGGATGAGCACATTCACTGCCTTCCATACAAACTCCAGGTTTGGTTTCTTTCCTTCAAAAGGCTCACTGTTTATAATGCATTGCAATGTTGTAACAAAGTACAATATAGCAAGGGACGTATTTGAATATAAAGGCATATTCCCTGGGCTAATAGGAGCTATGGATGTTTCTATTTGCTTTGGAACTACCACAATTTTTCTTACGCATTATTTTAGAAATCACTACATGTAAGATGTGCACGCACAGTTCCTTATGCTAACTGCAGAAAAGATATTATGTGGTATTTGCTTTAGAGAAGAAGCCGAGATATTCTGCGAAAGTAAAGTATTGTAACTTTTGTACTTATTTGAAATAAAATGTATTTTTTGCTTCAGAGTAAAAAGCTTTGCATGTTCAAAACATTTAATTCTGATTTGAATTTGAGTTGCCACTTTCCCCAGCTATTTATCCTGATCCTCGTGAGCTGTCAGGGATGAATCACTCTGCCAAGAAGCCATCCTCCTGGAGGATATAAGCAAGGTTTTCCTCTGAGCTCCAGGGCTTACAGGAATGAAGCAGGCTCTGTTCTCCCTTTGCAGATGCACAATGCTCCTGGATGCCACTGACCCGGTGAGAAAAAGTCATGAACTTGATCCAGAGTCCTGGCACAACTGGCCAGCTCCTTCAGCCTTTTCAGTGGGGCCCTTTAAGCCAAAGAATTTGTTTATGGTAATATTTATCCCTCGCAGACATTTTCCTGGGGCGGTCCCTCTCATACTTCTGCTCATTTGATTAGTTTCCATAGTGACACTTATTTGTAGAGTTTAGAGTTGCTCATAGCAGGTTTCTGCAAATGCCAGCCGCATGCGTGCCATGTTAATAAGACAAAGTCAGTCCTATTTCTTTCCCTTTGTGCTCTGATTTTGCTTTAGTTAGGAGCATCCTTTGGGGAAAAAAAAAAGGAAGGTGGTTGAGGGCTGCTTTGGACACAGGATCCAGAGGCTGTTAGTTTATTATTCTGGACAGTATTTATGACTGGACTAGTTCTGTCTGAATCGCAGTAGCAGCCTCTGAAGGACTGTTTGTCTGCGTGAGCTATTATGTAAGCTGGGGAAACCTTCCATCATAGCAAGGCCTCTAGACTGCTCCTTTATTTAAAATGCAGAATTACATGAAAAAGCAATTCACTTGAGTGGTGCCTTGTAGGTTGTCTTTTATCCCAGGCTGAAGTAAGACTTTGCTTTTCTTGTAGGAGAGTTGTTGCTATTCCGAAAACAGGAAAAGGCTAAAATCAGATACAAATTCTTGTATACACACGTGCAGACACACATCTTACCAGTGTGCCTGTCTGTGGAAGGGATAAACAAACATCTGCTATAAGTGAATGAAAGGAGATTTACACACTGGCAATTGACAAGCAATTTCAGGAGCATGGTTACACAAAAACATGCTGATTGTCTGTAGCAATCACAACAAATTTAAAGCAGAACAGAAGGGAGCTAGGAAGAAAGGAAGTTATTGTTTATGAGCCATGGATAGGCATCCCCACCAGACAGGCATCCTCAAAGGACAAATTCCAGAATTTAGATATTAGATCATTGCACATATTTTTTTTTTCCTAATTCTGGGGAAGAATAAGAAGTAGAGAGAAGACTAGATTTGACAAGCATTTTGTCACACTGAGTATTAGTTCCCTTAGGTTTCTTGCAGAGACTGTGAGGCCTCTCAGGTCAGTTTGACACATACCTTTCTGCAAGACACTGGAAGATTGTTTGAGCCATGGATATTTATGCATAAAATAAAGCAACAAGCAATTGCAGGAGTACCTAGTAGCATATGGCTAGAGGAAAGACAAGGAAAAACACTCCTGGGAGACCAGAGGAATGATTCTGCTCTTGTATAATGGAGAAAACAAAGAACAGACTCTCTGAAGGCACAGAAATTAAACTGGGGTAAATGTGACGTGAGTCCTGCTGGACTCTGGCCCTGGAGTTCACAGCAGTCTTGAATGTACTGCTGAGGTGGAGCCAGAAGAAACCAGGCATGTGGTGAAAGGACTGTCCTGCCCTACACAAGGGCAAGTGCCAACCTCCACAGCACATTCCACAGCAGCCTTTACCTCTCAGTAATGTAAAAGAGGAGTTATCGATTTGATTAAGATAAATCAATAAAATAATAATACAAAATAAATGTTAAAACTGGTTGATTATTTAAAGAAAAATGAAAATAAGAGACAAAACTCATTTTCCTCAGGAGAATTTTAAGGTAAGGAGTTATAACTGTAGAATGAGAGCTAAAATTTTAAAGACTGAGTTTTCTCCCCCTCTAGTCTTCACAAAAGTATTCAGTGGAGGAAAAGAAGAAATCAGGTTTATAACAGTAAACCTCCTTGATATCACATCAGTAGGTGATATTTTTTAACAGCTAGGCAACCATGCCCTGTAGCAGTTCTAGCATCGGAAAGCAGACACCAGATTATGAATTCTGTGTGATGCAGTCAGCCTTTAGGAACACTGCAAAGGAGGAGAAAAGGTCCTCAAAATCATTCCATGCTACTCAATAGCATTAATAGGATTTTCCGGGGAACTCTTCAACTCTGTCTCAGTTAGCCAGATGGTGGCTGCAGGTGAAATCTTTCCAAGAAATCAAATTAAATCTCCTTTGAATATGATTACTGGTCTAAGAGCAGCTCTCCCTCTATTTAGGTTGCCTAAATCTCCATTAAAAAATATTTATGAACTGTTTTGGTTTGTAGAAGCCTTTAGAAGTTTGAGAGGGAGAAAGTCCTGTCACTAGAGAAGTGCATTGTCTTTGCCCTATGAATTTACATTTAGATTTGGTTGAGAGATTAAGTCTGACAGGAAGGAAATGATGATTTTTTTTTAGTTGCATAGCGAACAAAATAATGGCAGTGTGTCAAAAACAATAGGTTAAGATGAAAAATCTTGTCTAGGACTGAATCTATGCAAGCAGGAAGAAAAGAGGCACTGAGAACAGATGGTATCTCTGGAAGCAGGGAGGGAGAGCACGGCCAAGCTCCTTGGACTCATCCACCCTCCAGATAAGGTGTGTGCATCCAGACCGAGTGGCAGTGGCTGTGCTGGGGTAGTGGTTGCTGCATGGTAGCTTTGGCAGACAGTCAATATGCTGTAGAGCAAAACACTGGTTTGCAATTCAGGAGGTATTCACTTGAAATCCCATTTCTAAATCAGGTTGTATCTACAGACATTCAGCTCATTTTACCCACTTGAGCCATCAAATTGGTAATGTTCTTCTCCTGTGATGGAGATTATACATTTCTGAGGCACAAAGAAATGTGAGTAGTGTAAGAAGGGCCTTGAGGAAACAACTAACTCTGTTTTAATTGCTGGCACTGGGTGGATCACTGGAAAGAAATATGCTCTACTAATTAAAAGATAAAGGATAAAAATATCAAATGCCTTCCTCATTATATAAGCATCAGTCAGAGACATGAGTGGAGGCAGGGAACAGTAATGATACACACATGTAGGTGACAGTGCCTATAACTGCAGGTTTTGAATCTGTTCCTATTTACCTTGGTTTCCCAAGGAAGTGAGACTTATGGAAGTGCACTGTCAGTCTGTCCATCCATCAATCTTTCTATAGTTTCCCTTCAGTAACTTCTGAACTTGGCTAAATTTCATCAATTCTGACCGGAAATCAAGAAGCTATGAAAATCAGTGTCTGGGCAAAACCCAGAGTCTTTATGACTGTCCTGGCTTTGTCAAGGTGTGCAGCGGGAACTCCGGAGCTACTTTTTCAATCTAGTTGCCATGTAGCTCATCAACACAGGCATTGTCTAGCCAGTCAGCATGGAATGTATCTCAGACACCGCGTGCGCTGCCTCTTAGTGAGCAGGGATTTTACAGACACGAGAAAAACACGAAAGTAATGGGCACGGGGCTTTGCCAAGTCTGAAGGAGAACTGGAAGCACTGCAGAGACGTCATAGCTATTTTGGTGGGATCTACTGAGGCAGGGGACACATCTCTGGGAGACCAGACATCACTAGGTCTTGAACTGTTCACTGATTTCCAGTCAGGAGGTGCATCTATATAAAGAAAACAGATTTAGGAGAAGATTTTATTATTACCCAAAACTGAAGAGACTACATTATTATTTTTCAAAGTATTTTGGCATTTGTATCTATTGACTCATGGCTATTGACTGATTCATGGTTGTTGACAGATTCAGGGGGCTAAGCCTGCATTTGCTCTACTGCATTGAAGAAATGATTTAAACTGCTCAAGCCTATCATTGTCAAAAGCTTGATCTTTTATGAAACATTTAAAAATTTAAATTAATTTAACTGATTAAATTAATTTAACTGATTTTGTACGTGGATATTTGAAAATATTCCTTTCTGAGTCTGATCTCATACAGATTGAAGACACTTTAAGGGTTCCTACTGACTTCAGGGACAGGTATATATGTTGCTTTAGAGTAAAATAGACTAAATATAATAAAATACCTGACAGTAACTGAAAAAGATTTGTAAAGTCAAATTGGTGTAGAATTCCTATGGTTGCAGAAGATATCACAGCTTTAGTAATCTTGGCAGTAAATCTCCAGGCGCGGCAGACAGGCCACAGCTAATGGTGGTACAGGTTAAGACTTGGTTGGGACTGCTGGTGACGATGGTGTTTTCTCTGTTTTCTGCTTTTTAAGAAAAGTGATAATGGACAAACAGAAACTCATACAATAGTTTTGATAGCATTCACATATTGTGCAGCACTGATCTTACAAACATCCTTTAAAACCAGTCTGCTACCTGACTTTTTAAAAATATAAATTGAATTCCGCACCGGCACTTGCAAACAAGTCAGAACTCTTATCTTCACAGGTCACCTATTGCAAGAAATGGTCTAGAAACTCATCTCAGGAAGCACTGTCTACTGGGTATTCTGTAAATACTCCATATTTGTAAGGTAGTTACTGACTTAATGTTTTTTTGTAACATAATTGTTTCGGTTAACATATTTGTGTTTGAATTATCACTCTTTTTTCCTTGTAAGCGATTAGCCACTGCAAAAATGGACAATTACTTATCTTTCATATGTTAAGGGCACAGACACACTTATCACAAGATGAATCAATATCCAAAAAAACCTAGATTTGATTCTCACAAAATTTAATTTCACCTTTCATAACAGGTCCAGAAATATCCAGGAGCTTATAGAAAGTTTTGTCTTTGAGGTCTGTCTTGTCTCTTCCCATCTACACAATACCAGATGACTTATTTCTTGTAAGTCCTGGTTGTTTCTCACCTGCTCCTTGTGTTATAATAATTTATAATATCCTATGATGAAGTTCATAATCTTCCTCAATAATTGAGGAATTTACTCGATCACTGCGACCTGTAAAAAAAAATGCATTCTAATGCATTTTGGCACTCGAAATGCCATTTTGAAAGACGAGTAAGCTGAACAGTGTATTAAAACCAAACTCAATGTTTGGCAGCATGCCATTTATCCATGCTGATAGAGAGGGATATTGAAGGCACGCTACAGACCCGAGATAGGTCCCAAAAAAGTATCCATCGCATAGCTTCAGACCTCCAAGTCTCCTACCTCCATTACCCCCAGCTGCTTTATGACCCTCTAGAGCAGAAAACAGACCACACTTCCTCTTTTCTGAGCCTGAACTCATCAGCTGATGCAGTGCCTAATGATTTAAGTGCAGTGTACATGCCAGTACCATGCAGAGATTTAAGAGCTGCCTTTGAACCAAGCCTGCCGGGGTAGCAAAACGAACTATACTAAATCAGCCCCCTCAGAGTTCTTCACAGCTTTGCCTTTCCTCTCTGAATGAGCTCACCCTGGTAAAGCTGCTCTGTGCTGTGATGGGTACACAGGTTACTCCTGCACTACCCTGGTCAATCTTGTAGCCCCTGCCCAGTACTGAGTCTGTGAAGTTTCTTCCCTGCAATCTAAAAACCAAGCACCTATTCTAAAAATGGTTTCTCCATATACCTTTAATATCTTTAGTTCTCATGCCATGATTGACAGTGCTGGACTTTTCTTTTTTTAAAATGTGCATTAAAGTTTCAGTGTAACACTGTGTAACATTTAAGAATTTTAGTTTAGCTTAATAATTTTCTTCTGTATGGAACTCAGAGTAATTTTCCAGGCTGTATTTACCCTCCAAAGAAAAAGAAGCATCAACATTTAAAGTATTTATTTTCCTCCTCAAAAAACTTAAATTACACTTCTAGTTGTAGAATCTCCAAATCTAGATTAAGTTTTGTCCTCGGCCATTTAAATAGTGCAAACATTTTATTCAAGGGTAAAAGCTGTTAACTACTTTTGGCTTATCTAGCAATTAACAAATCTGTAGTAAACCAGCCAAAGTTACAAAATCAAGCTCTGAGGCTTAGAAGGTTATGGAAACAACACCGGAAACAACACCAAAAGGAAACCCATTTGAAAATGCATGTAAGTGGAAAACTTTTTTACAAAGCATAGTAAGTTTGGAATATTTTTTCCCCTGATTCTTCTTGAATGAAGTGATTTCTTCTCATAAACTGTTTCAGAAAAAAAATATTTATACTGATGCATGCACTGCACTCATGTAATATTCATGGTAATATTCATCTGGGCTTTATCACACTTTGCAGTGTTGATGCCTACAAACGCAGGCATAGATGATAAAACCTGATATCTGACTAAAAAGCTGGTCAGGATTGACTGAAGTTGTTGATGACTCTAGAGTTCATAACAATTAGGGAAAGGATTAAGGGATTAATATGTGCTAATCTTGTTATCTATGAGGTCCTGAAGCTGAAAATTTTATATTGAAGCTAAACTGGGATAATGTGTGAGGTTGAACTCACACTTTGTAATAAACTCTGGGTAATGGCAGCATAACACTTAGTTTTGTCACCTTCATTTTGATGATTAATTACAAATCCTTCAAAGAAAAGAATATACCATGCAGTGTATAACCCAAGGCATGGACTTCTAGATCCCTGTGCTGTACCATACGTCCTCTGCAGTTACTGTCTGCCTGCAAGGATAGCCTTGTTAGAATCCAAAAACATAAACGGTGGAAAAGAAGCAGATTCTGTGGAAATAAGAAAACTTAGATTGAAGTTTATTTGAAATAAGTTCAGAATAAGACAGACTTCTTTATACTTGATTTCAACTTTTCCTATTTATGCAATCCATAAAGATATTATCCCTAAGAATTCTCGCAGAATTCCAAAGTCATGAATCACAGCATGAGCTGAATACACAGGAAATACAAAAAATTGCTTATTTTTACTTTCTATTTTTGATACTTGTATAACAAAAATACTCAGCCTAGAGGACTAGAAATTCAATAAAAATTTAAAATTAAATCAAATTGGAATTATTGCAGTCTTGCCATCTCTGGATTGCAGTGTCTGGAGTTTTAAGAAAGAAGACTCTAGCATGTTACTTCTAAAGAAGTGTTCTTCCTAAGGATAAAAGCATTACCTTTAATAGATTATTTTATAGGTATTTCCCAGCTGTGGACTATGTATAAACAGTTATTTTGTGTTGCAGAGGTGCTGTCCTTTCTCACAAATTTGATCTCTATTATCCTGTGAGCGAAAAATAAACTGTTGTGACCTGATCAAACGCCCAGTGAAAGGAAGTGGCATACGCAGTATTGTCAGTCCCCTTGTGACAGCCTCCTGCTGGCTCCCTACATCAGACAGGAAGGCGACTTTACTGAGATGATGGCAGGGACAGGAGGCTTTTTAGGAGTCCTGTGAAGAATACAGTCCTCTGGATGCAGTGGTGGCCAACGCTGGCTTCCCCTCGTGTCCCAGATTTGGGTAGGATGTGTGGGAGGAATATGGAAGCAGGGCTGCTGATTTGGAATTGGATCACCACTTTCTGTATATTGTGCTTCTCTGTATGAACAACTGCTTTAAATTCTAAAGGGACATTTAGTCCTTAGCATTTTTAAAGTGTGCCACACAGTGATTTGCTTGCTTCAGCGAGACTTCACTCACAGCTATTTTGCACAGTCAGAGCAATTTAGAGTAACACTGATGAAAAAAGCAATCTCTTGGGGGATGGGTGTGCATCCTTTTTACCTCATTAGATGCATTATTTATTATGGCAGAGACTATTCAATTTTGGAATAAATCTTTAAAATTCTTAATCTCATTTTCTATTGATACAGTTGAAAACTGGTTCCTTTACAAGTAAATTTCAAATAAATGTCTTCCTGTTCCTTTCTGGACTTTAACATAATTATGATTTTCTTCTTCTGTCTGTTATGGTAATGTTACAAACATGTGCAAGTGAAAAATGGATCTGGTATCTCAGCACGTTTGTGTAGTGGTTGACCTGGGCTGGACGCCAGGTGCCCACCAAGCTCCTCTATCACTGCCCTTCCCAGTGGGACACAGGAGAGGAAAATAAGATGGAAAACAACTAGTGGGTTGAAACAAGGCAGTTTACTAAAGCAGGAAAAAACCAAAAGTTCATGCACCCGTAAGCAAAGGGAAAAAATCTTAATATCTACTTCCCATCGGTGGCTCAGCCACTTCCAGGGAAACAGGGCTTCAGCACTCACAGCAGTTGCTCCAGAAGGCAAACACCGTAAAAAATTAATGCCTCCTACAAAAACCAAACTAACGTCACCACAATACAAACCAAAAAATGGATGATTTACAAAAAATCCACCCCTTGGCCACAATTACAACAAAGATTACCCATGAGTATTCTACTCTCTAACATTGTTCAGTGCTTGTTTTGCCCATTATCTCTCCCAATTACTACCTTTATCTCAAAATCCTCATGGTTTGCCCACATTCTCCACCAAAAAGACTGTAGTGGTTTGATGTTGTTTGGATTCCAGGCACCCACCAAAGCCTCTCTATCATTCCCCTCCACAACTGGAGCAGTTGAGAGAAAAATATAATGAAGGATTCATGAGTTAAGGACTGGGAGAGATCACTCACCAAACACCATCACGGGCAAAACAGGCTAAAGTTAGAGATATTAATTTAATTTATTGCCAACAAAATCAGAACAACAAAAATGGAATTTTGGATAACTGGAAACTCCAGTTAAAAAGTATACTCACTTGGAACTAGTTGCTAGAATTAGGTAATGGGCTCTGCTGGATCAATGGGTCTTTCAGCAGATCAGACCTGAAGCAAAAAAGAAACATTTTCAAAAGAACTTTAATGAATTTACTGGAATTTTCTTCAGGTTCTATTAAAGGCTTCTAGATGGAGTCTCTCAGACATGTGCCAGTGAATCATTACAACAAGGAGAAACTCATGCTTAAAAGAATGTGCTCCAGTTATGCAGTTTGCAGGATCTGGGTCAGCTTTTCACTTCTGGAGTACAGGGTAGTGCTTCATCCACCCTGAAATAGCTGAGAACAGGCATCAGTGACAAAACCTTGTGGTTAGTTAGTGAGCTACATAATAAGTTACTTTTCTCTGCTGTCCAGGTTCTTCACAGCCTGCTCCTACACTACTGTTTCTACCAGACTGCATATGAGCTTCTGAGCAATCTACTGCGCTTGTGGGCCACCTGCTTTTCAAATAAAGTTCCTTTGTTCTTTCTCTCTTGCTGGAATGAAGCTCACATAGATATTCTTAAGGTCAGCTTTTCTTTTCAAAACATTTCTTTCCAGTAATGTCTAAGAACTTTAGTCTGACTCTATGTGTGTGTAAATTATTACAGTTACCAATATCCTCTCATTCTGTTTTTTAAATTTCTCTCATGCCTCTATCTAACTCTTGTCTGTTGCCTTAGATTGCCAAGTACCTTTGAAATCAAATGTCTTTTGATTTTTTTCTTTGTTTGGAAACTCTTAAAACAGTATCTAGAACACTAAATAGCATGAATATATATTGCAGTCAAAATCACAAATGGAAACATTATCCCCTTGTGATGTGCTGCATTTTGTGATTGTGCATTTTCTGAATGCTGGACTGAAGACCGGGTCAGAATTAAACCACAGTGTTTTGCTAACTTTCCTAATCCTTATTTTAATCTTAATTCCCAAGATTCTTCATCTCTTAAAAAAATGTGCAGGCTGTCTGCAGCAGACATTTAGGTCTTTGCTCAAAGGCAGAGAAATCCTCTTAGACCTAATTCTTCTTTAAAAAGAGTAAGTAATGGGCAAACACAATCCTTCTGGATTTAATAAACATGACCCTACTCCTGTTGAGAGATAGCTTCCCTAACTACAGCTTTCCAGACCAAACACCTAGAATCATAGAAGATCCTGAGTTGGAAGGAATCCACAAGCATCATCAAAGTCCAACTGCTGGCCTTGCACAAGAGAGCCCCAAGAATCATACCACGTGCCTGAGATCATTGTCCAAATGCTTCTCGAACTCTGCCAGGCTTGGCCCTGTGACCACTGCCCTGGGGAGCTGTTTCAGTGCCCAACCACCCTCTGGGTGAAGAACCTTTTCCTAATATCCAACCTAAACCTCCCCTGACATAACTTGACCATTCCCTTGAGTCTTGTCACTGGTCACCACAGAGATCAGTGCCCGACCTCTCATTCCCCTCACAAGGAAGTTGTAACTGCAATGAGGTCTCCCCTCAGTCTCCTCTTCTCCAGGCTGAACAGACTGAGTGACCTCAGCCACCCCTCGTGTGGCTCCCCTGTGCCTGCAGAGGCTCTACCTCTGTGTTTTCACGGTTTTCATATTGGTATTCATGCGTGTCTTCAAGTCATCTGGATTCTGGAATTCCTCAGCCAAACTGAGAGGCCCATGCAGAGCATTCTCTGTGGCCCTGCCATCTCTGGGGCAGAACTGGGATCTCTCCAGAGTCTCCATTTGAAGCGGATGATCCAGCCTGCCCAAGCAGCTGAGTACAGCCATGAGCCCTGAACGTCTGTGATCAGCAAAGAGCAAACCTTGCTGGCTACTGAGCTCAAGAACAGACTTTTCTTCTTCTGTTTGTATTTATGATTTCTCTGCATAATTTATAAGACCAAAGTAAGATACACTTTTAGCTTTCAGTCTGGGGATAAGATTTTTTTTTTTTTCAGAAAAAGCCTCCTTTAAAATATGGTTTATAACTTGCTGTGATTGTGTTTATGTCCAGTACAGTATCTTACCAGGCCTGGATGCCTCTCCACATGCTCACTAATGAGAAAGCTTTACCCAACTTTTGAGAACACATGTTGCTGATTTGTTAGGACTGGGCAGGATTTAGGCATTGTACCACCGGCTGGGTGTCTGTAATTATACAGTTTTTAGCAGTGACATTCTGAAAGCCTGCAGCTGCTACCAAAAATGAAGCATTTGCATTACTTTCAGTCCAGTACTCTGAACCTAGCACTAACCCTCTCAATCCCACTCCTTGCTGAGCACATATGCCACTCCTAGTGAAAGGATATACTCTCGTCTTCAGGGGCAAAAGCAGCTGGAAATGGGTGATCTCAGCCCTTGTGTTGAGGCACTGCATCTGTATTGGCTCACACAGGTCCTAACAGCCAGGAGAGGAAAGAAAACACAAACATGCATGTTCACCTGGCTGCAGCACAACAGTGTAGCTTCCCTTCGGCCATCTAAGTGTTAGAGAGAAGCTGCAGCACTGTTCAGCATAATAGGAGCCACCAGTGTTACAGTGGGGCAGGTGAAAAGGAGTCCATGCCAGCGGCTAAGGTCTTTCCAGCCTCCCCTTGGAAATTTGTGCTTATATTTCACTCTTCAGAAAATGTATGATTGCACAAGTTATTTACATGGAGATTCAGCATGGGCACAATTATGTAAGCATGTGCTGTCTTCCCTCTAACCTAAATTTCACTTACAGAGAAAATACAGAAGGATTGCAGATACACATGAACAAATACATCCAAGTGTCTTCAGCCACCTAAGCACTACCAGGTTTTTGTCAGCCTTCTTAGATCCTTGATTTAATCTTCTTTTCCATTCTTTGGCTATCCTTTGGCTGTTCTTCTTCTGTCCTGTTTGCTGAGGCAGAGCTACTCAGAACGGATCTTATTCTGTTACAACTTCCTAGTCCTTTTTCATCATCCTTAAAGCTTCCCCTAAGGATTACTGAGATTTAACAAATTTTTCAAATTTACCATCAGCTTGACATACAGACTTAAAAATATGATTCTTGCAGCTTAGCCATCCCTTGTACCCAAGTTCAACTGACTGTGAAGAAAGTCCTCTTCACAGTTGTAAGAGTCGATAATTCTGCAACATGGCTTCTGTGCAGTATGTGACAGTTCCTCTAAGCAAATGGCTGATTCAATCTATGTGGAAGCACTCAGTGATACAGAGCTTTTATAAAAACAATAATATTTTTTGTCTTATAGGTAGATAGACAGATAGATAGATAGATAGATAGATAGATAGATAGATAGATAGATAGATTTCCTGCTGTCAAAAAATACTAAGAAAAGGATAGTAATTTTCTTACTGATTTATGCAGGAGATAATGATTTTTAACAATTATTTAAAGACAGGTTCTATGAGGCAGACATTTAAAGCTCATTATTTTTTCAAAGACTTCCAATAAGTATGAGAGACCATGGCAGTGGAAACCGATATATCACACACTGAGTCAGTCTTTGAGCAGTCAATCCAGCATTCCATTTGGAGCATGTTCCATGGCCATTTTGTATCCCTCAAAAAATACATTTGCTAGATTGTAAATAATAGGCTGATCAATTCAAATTCTTGGAATAAAAAGTTGGTTCTGCATCCACCACATTTTTTTTTTTGGTGAAAAAACCCTTTCCCAAATTTTGTATCATTACGTTCTTAGAACAAACCTAGCTCAATAAAAGGATAGGGTCAGCAATAATTTTTTACTCTTTCCATAATTTGTCTACACTGGTCTGTAGTGTTTACTGCATTTTAGATGGAGGCATTTCCATATTATATAAATTGCCCCAATCTCTGCAGACTGATGAAGTGAGTGCCTTTTTCCAGGAGACAAAAGAAAATAAAAATATTTCCTCCCTTGCTTTCCCTTGATTTTCACCAGTGTTTTAATTTATTAAGGAGAAGAGCTTTATATATCACAGTAAGATCAAATAGTAAATGAAATCTAATGGCCACACATTTTCTACTAAGCAAATATTTAGTGTACTTAAATTTATGTGTCTTTCTCAGGTTATTCAGGACATCTTACACAGAAAGCACTCATTGTTTTGGGGTGAGATAAATAAATTCATTCAAGCTCCATTATGGACATTCAATGCAGAGTAATATCATTACTAC
Organism: Rhagologus leucostigma; assembly: GCA_013397725.1. NCBI lineage: Eukaryota > Metazoa > Chordata > Aves > Passeriformes > Rhagologus > Rhagologus leucostigma. The sequence goes on along the minus strand of VZTD01005670.1, from coordinate 1,060,810 downwards.
TATTTCTCCTTGTATAGAGAGGATACTCAATTAATGTTCTCTTCTACCACCATTTCCTTTGAGTAAATGCTTTCTGTTAAAAAGCAATCAAAAATATTATCCATCCTTGTGATGTTAAGTAGTAGTGTTCCAGTCTGTCGCTAAAGTGGCAATGTTGGACAGTAGTAAACCTGCAATTTTCAAAGTTGGATGGTACATAGAACAAAGTCATATGAAATCCTAAATTATGAGGAGTTATTCATTATCTTCAGCGAACCTTGGAAGCTGCTGGAGTACTGTAAACATGAATCATTATGGTTATAATGGAAAAAACAACATTTAAAAGATTTTTTCCCCTCTGAATAAAATGTTTTCATCTTTTCCAGGAAGACATACATTTTAAAAGTCTCTTTACAGTTACTAAAGCTTCCAGAAATGTAAATATACCTTTAAGATCACCTAAGTAACTTTGCCACTGCCGCTTTACTACTAAAAAAAACCCCAACAAAATATAGGAATGAAAAAAAAAGCCAGCAGCCAGTTAGTCCTCTCTTCAAACAACTGATATCTTCACTGCTTCAGTGACTTGGAAAATTGTGAAGCTATCTAGCTGAACCTCTACACGACTTGTTTACAGACCAGTTGGGTTTTAGGCTCTTCTAGTACTTAGACTGAATTTTGTAGCAATGGGGAACAAAGACGACAGACCCCTCATACGTCCAAAGAAGATCCGTTTATTGCCAAAAATCGCCCCCTCTTTATACCCTTAATCTCAACCAAACACAACTGAAACCAAGCCGAAGCCTAACAGAACTTAAAGCAGAAGGGCACCCATTGGCTGGCACAGCTGCAGTGCTGCTGTCCACGCGTCCTATCACCCAATCAGCTTCCCGTTTATATGCTGCCCACGCATTCCTCCAGCCAATCACAATCCCACTTCCGACTGTCACTCAACTGCCTCTCACCCCTCCACCAACTTCCAACCGCGCAGCCCGCAGCTGTGCCTTTCCCACAGGGCCTTCTGGGGAGCACAGGCCTTGACCATTTTAACAAATGTAACCCCATATTCCACATCTCCCCCTTCTTTTGTTTAAGCAACGAAAACCTACTAAAAAAACCCTAAACAACTCCTAAAACATTAATAACAGTGACAACAATAATAACCGTAACAACTTTTCAAAAACTGTAACATATACCTATAACATAGCAACTATATACACATGGGATCAGGACGGTGCGACAAAAGGTCACACACACTGTGATGTATGTGACACACGGTGGCCTGTGGAGATGCATGCATAACCCCTTCTCCATGTTAGTAAATCCAGGGGTCCTTTCCACTGTCCGGTTAGTAAGTCCTTCACCATTACTGGAGATCTTAGACGAGCCTTTGTGTCAAAGGAATACTGTCTCTCGCATGCAGTCTGTCCGATCTTGTCTCGATTTAAAAAATTGAGGACATCAAGGGCTTTAGCTAGTCTGTCGTGAGGGCACCCCAACTCCCTCGTTTTGTTTTTCAAGCATGGTCTTTAATGTTTTGTGGGCACGCTCGACAATAGCTTGCCCTGTGGGAGAGTGGGGAATGCCCGTATTGTGCGACACACCCCATTGCTGCAAGAAGTTACAAACTCTCTCCGAGGTGTAGGCAGGTCCAGTGTCTGTTCTGATGGTGTCGGGAAGGCCCAGAGTAGCAAAACAGGTAAGCCAATGCCGGATAGCATCACAGGCCTTTTCTCTGGTGTGGGCAGTTGCCATCAAGATGGGAAGGGTGCATTCAATGTACCTTCAAATAAGTCCTTTGAATTACATTCTGACAAAATACATCAGACGTAAGTAAATCATCTTCAAGAGTAACCTTAGCTGGGTGATGTAATCAGCAGTTAAAATTCCAAAGTTGCTAATATGCCTCCAGTAATTGTTTCCTACATTATATCCAAGTACCTCCCTTCATAATTGAATTTATGCTAAAAAATTGCTGAAACATAACCCTATGGCTTCACAAAGCACAGGCCAAGTGGATGTCATTTGGGAATCCACACTGCTGTAAATGATTTTGTTCTCCCACAGAGCCAAACCAAGAAAAATGGGGAAAATAGCAGTAAGTCACACCCACTAAGAATATTGTCTTTTTCTAATCACCCAATGCCATAAATTTATTGTGTAATTCTACATTCAATACATCATTAACTGTCTAAATACTATACCATCACCTAGAGTCTGCAATTGCTGGGGAGCCCCATTTCATAGTAAGGACCTGGAGTGCCTTTCCTGGGCAAGGCTTCCAAGTTTCCTTTGAAAAGGGGGTCCAGCTTTTATGCAGAAACACCTGGGTCTGATGGTATAATTCCTGGTCCAGTCAGGGCCAGGGCTTGGCCAGAGCCAAGACCTTGACTGGAAGGGTTTCCCTAACATATCATTAACATCAAATAATTGTCTTACAAACAACATAATCACACAGCTAGGGTTACCATCCCCATCAAATCTTGATTGCGCCATTGGCACTGGGAGTGGAGGGAGCAGCAGGGCAAGGAGACGAATTTCTCCTATTTCTTTGAGTGGGCTGCAACTCAAGCTCATTGATTAAAAGGGTACTTTGGAAGGACTTCACTGGGTTGTGAAGTGCTGGATGGGCTCCTCGGGCTTTCCCATGTGGCGCAGGTGTCCTGGTCTCCCCGCTGGGCCCAGCTGCCCCCGCTGCTGCTTCCTGCGGCTGGGTGAAAAACAGTGAGAACGAAGCAGTGGAGGACAGGCGGGCCAGCACAGCGGGGCTGCCCTGCGCCCGTGCCCGGGCGTTGGTTTGGTGCATATATAACCGGACAGGCAGTGACGACTGCCAGGTTGCCCTCCTCCATTGCAGATTCCCTACACTTCCGCCAGCGCTGGGTTACAATGTCATCATTCTGGGCAAGAAGCAAGTCCAACACTTGCTCGCGGTCTGGGAGTTCCGCGTTGAGGGGGCCAACCACGTAGGAATTTTTATCAGGGTAAGGCAATTCCGTAGGGGATGGGTTAATCTCGGGATAGCCTGATGCATCAGATATAGGTTCTGGTGGCGCTAAGGGCTCAGGGGAATTGGCTTCTGAAACCGCGTAATGGCCGATGTCTGCGCGACTTCCCTTAAAGGCCGCCATGATTGTTCTCCATGTAGCGAGGTGCCTGCAAGCTTTGGCATTGCCGTCCCTGACATTATCAAAAAGTCTCTGCCCTACCACTTGCCAGGCTTCTGATTGAAGGGGCCCACTAGAGGGAAAATCTTTAACGTGATTAGACACCCAGTCCAGCAGGGTGCTTAATTTGGCATCGGCAATATCAGTAGTTTGCTGATGTAGGAGCTGCCATAACAGGTCCAAGCTCCTTCTTTGTTCCAGGGATATTCCACCTCCCATATTGCTTCCGCTGGTTACTCACCTGATAGGTGAGATGCACGCACTTGAATTCCTTGAGTTCCTTCCCAGAACTCTTCCCGGTCGACCAATTCCTAACACAGTGGAAGTTGCTACCGGAGCGGTGCACAGCCTTCACGGCTTTTATCGGTCCCTATTTGGGTGCCATTTGTAGCAATGGGGAACAAAGACGACAGACCCCTCGTACGTCCAAAGAAGATCCATTTATTGCCAAAAATCGCCCTCTCTTTATACCCTTAATCTCAACCAAACACAACTGAAACCAAGCTGAAGCCTAACAGAACTTAAAGCAGAAGGGCACCCATTGGCTGGCACAGCTGCAGTGCTGCTGTCCACGCGTCCTATCACCCAATCAGCTTCCCGTTTATATGCTGCCCACGCATTCCTCCAGCCAATCACAATCCCACTTCCGACTGTCACTCAACTGCCTCTCACCCCTCAACCAACTTCCAACCGCGCAGCCCGCAGCTGTGCCTTTCCCACAGGGCCTTCTGGGGAGCACAGGCCTTGACCATTTTAACAAATGTAACCCCATATTCCACAGAATTTCACTTGCCCTTTTTATATAGTAGAGCCAAATACTGATGTAATCTTATGTAATTAAATGAAGTCTTTTAAAGAGAAGACAATATTTTAGCAATTTCATTAAATAAGGGATATTCACAATCTTCATTCCAATGCAGACCATTTTTTCCTGAGAAATCCCTTTTTCCAGTGTCAGAATTGCTCATCATTAAAGACCACTGTAAGTTTTGCAAGGCAGGATCCTGCTTCAGCCCAGTTTTCCTTTCCTGTGCCCTCAGACTCTTGTCCTGCTGGTGGGGCTCTTTGCTCTCCTCTGGGCTGGCCGAGGCCCACCCTGGCTCCCTGCCAGCAGAGAGGCACGTGAAATGCAAAGGAAAATCCCTCCCATGGAAAGCTGACATAGTTAACATGAGGAGCCATCTAGTCAAAGCATTAGGCTGAAACATAATTCAAAAGATTGACCAGCCCCAAGTTCTTGTCTCAAGGCAGGATCAGCACTACCTGTATTTTTCTTGACACAGTTTTAAGACAATGTAGGTTGGAAGGGACCCCATTCAGACTCCCACCTGAGGTGTGCTGACGTCAGCACTGGCTAAAAATTTGTGATGGCTGGCAAAGACGGCGACTCCATCAGGACAGTTTATGCCAGTGTTTTACCGTCCCAACTCATACACATTCTTCTTAGCAACTAACCTGGATTTAATTAATTAATAAAAACATGAAAAGTTTATGACCTTTTCTGCCTTGATCCAAGAAATCACTGTTGACAGGAGAGGAAAAAAAAAAATCTGTTTTCAGTGCTATGAGAACAGTCAGTTCCACACAACGTAGCCCAAAGCTTGCCAGGCTTAGACATTTCTTAATCTGCTGTAGTCAGGAGAGCTGGATATCAGTGGAAATTTCATTATAATTAGTTCTCATTATTTTGTAACAAATATGTTTTAGTTTCATACATATTTCTATGCTGGAACTTTCTGTTACTCTTTATTAATATTATAGATGTATATTTTAGCTCTGTAAATTATATTTGATTATTATTATAATTTTTGGGATTAGGTTGCCCAAAGTAACTGTGTGGTTTGTGTTTCAGGCTGTTTGGTAGGCCACCAGAAGGTTTTGACTTACATTTGGAACAGTTTGCAGGTTAGTTTGTAAGAATGGCAAAAAGAATAAAAGAAATTTCACATGACAGTTATTACATGTAATTATGAGGCTATACTTGACAAATTTTGGTATAATTCTAAAATCTGACAGCTTGTGGGTTTTCTAATCTGTCATTAGTTGAGTGGATTAATAGTTACAACCGCAACTTACATGCACCTGAGTTCTTCCCTTAATGATTTTGCGTATTATTTTCCTTTCCAGGACCATAAAGAACTTTGCAGAGTGCTGCGTTAGATAAATTATGCCTAGTAAGCGAGCATATTTGAACTGAAAACCAATTAAATATAACAAATTTCTGAATACAGATTTCCTGAATTTTTTCTTTCAATTATGCTTGCAGTTGAATTGTGTTTGTATATTTTCTTCTAAAAATAGGGTTGTGATCGCTTACTGAGTAGGACTGCAGAATAATAAGTAATATGCTGGATCCATCATACCAGCCAGCCTCCCGCTGCAGAGGCACTCAGAAGTTACAAGGGGGAGCACAAAGACATGACTTAAAAATACCTCATGGACTGAGTGACTGGTGCCAAGATGATTGTGATATTAGAGTTGGCCCTGCAGCCTCACCAGTTTAGACACACAGGTGCAATTTCAGTTTTACTTACGAGGAAAGTTGTCTGATAGGATATAACTTTTGATCTGCAGTGCAATCCTGCCTTTTTTACGTGGATTTATGGAGAGCGGATGTACTGTACCTGAAGCAGTTATCCATCATGATATTTATATATTGACCTCAATATTTACCCCAGTTGGAATACACGCTGAGCAAAGGAAATCTGCCAAGTGCCAATCCAGAGAAGTCTACAAAATGGGGCTTTTGCTTAACTTATGGAGAGCCAGACACAGCAGGTCTGGCTCTCCAGGTGCAGCTCTCCAGGTGGGGTCTCACAAGCCTGGGGCAGAGCGGGAGAGTCACTTCCCTTGACCAGCTGCTCACACTTCTTTTGATGCAGCCCTGAATATTGTTGTCTTTCTGGGCTGCAAGCACACACTGCTGGGTCATATCAAGCTTCTCGTCCACCAACACTCCCAAGTTCTCCTCAGGGCTGCTCTCAATCCAGTCTCCACCCAGCCTGTACTTCTGCTTGGGAATGCCCTAACTCACCTGCAGGATCTTACACCTGACCTTGTTGAATTTCATGAGGCTGGCACAGGCTCACCTCTTAGGCTCGTCAAGGTCTCTCTGGATGTCATCCCTGCCCTAGAGCATGCCAAGGGCACTGCACAGCTCCGTATCATTGGTAAACTTGCAGAGGGTACACTCGATCCCACTGTCCACGTCACCAGCAAAGATGTTAAACAGTGCTGGTCCCAATACCAACCACTGATGAACACCTCTTGTCACTGGTCTCCACTGGACATCAAGGCATTGGCCACAACTCTTTGAGTTGGCACTGAGTTATCCACTGAGTGTCCATCTGCCAAATACATCTCTCCAGTTTAGAGACAAGGATATCATGTAGGGCAGTGTCAAATGCTTTGCACAAGTCCAGGTAGATAGTGTCAGTCACTCTTCTCTCATCCAGCAGCACTGTAACCCCATCATAGAAGGCCACCATATTGGTCAGGTATAATTTGTCGTTAGTGAAGCCCTGCCAGCTGTCACAAATCACCTCTTTATTTTCCATGTGCTTTAACATAACTTCGAGGAGGATCTGTTCTGTCATCTTTCCAAACACTGTGGTGAGACTGACTGGCTTGTAGTTCCCTGAGTCTTCCTTTTTCCCCCCTCTTTTAAAAATGAGGGGTATATTTCCCCTTTACCAGTCAGTGGGAACTTCATCAGACTGTGATGACTTCTCACATATGATGGATAGTGGCTTAGCCAATTCCTCCACCAGTTCTCTCAGGACCCTTGGATGCATCTCATTAGGTCCCACTGATGTTGGGAGCTTGTGCATCCTCAGGTTCCTTAGATAGTCTCAAACTTGATCTACTCCTATAATGGGTGGTTCTACATTTTCACAATCCTTGCCTCTCCCTTCTGTGATGCAGATGATGTGGCTGGAGCACTTGCTAGCGAAGACTGAGACAAAAATGTTGTTGAATACCTCAGCCTTCTCCATGTCCTCTGTTACCAGGACTCCCATTTCCTTTCAGAGAGAGCCCATATTTTCCCCAGTTTTCCTTTTATCACCAGTGTACCTATAGAAGACTTTCTTGTTGCCCTTGATGTCCTTGGTCAGGTTTAATTCTATCAGGGCTTTAGCTTTCCTAAATTGATCTTTGGCTGTTTGGGCAATCTATCTGTACTCCTCCTGGGCTACCTGCCACTGCTTCCACCCTCTGTAGCTTCCTTTTTGTGTTTGAGTTTGTCCAGGAGCTCCTGGCATTTTTTCTGAACTTCCTTTTTGTCAGGATGCATTGCTCCTGAGTTTGGAGGAGGTGATCTTTGAATATCAGTGAACTTTCTTGGGATCCTCTTCTCTCCAGGGCTTTATCCCATGGTACTTTATCAAGCAGATCCCTGAGGAGGCCAAAGCTTGCTTTCCTGAAGTTCGGAGTAGTAAGCTTGCTGTGCCTCCTCCCTGCTGCCCCAAGGATCTTGAACATCATCCTTTCATGGCCACTGCAGCCCAGTCTGCCCTTGAGCTTCACTTTCTGCACCAGCCCCTCTGGCCTCTCTTTCATCAGAGTTAACTGTGATGAAGAGAAAGATAATACCTATGCAAAACATCATCTCAGTAGCTGCCTGCCCACTTGCATCAACCGGTGCTGTGAAAGGAGCTCATGACATTTAAAGGTGGTGTATGGTGCCAGCATGTCATCACCTACACAGCTTTCTGTTTATGCTGAAACCCCTCTGTCTTGGGGTGACTCTATCATGTGTATCCCCTATCATGCTCTATGCCCAAAAAGTAATATTGTGCCTTTAAACTGAGCTTGAAGGAAAAACAAAAACAACCAAACAAACTTTCCAAAGCAGCTTCTCAAGGACACAGAGATTACCCTCCTCAGTGTTGTCTGGCTGTGGATGGCACGGAGGGAGCACCCTGCTTGCTTTCCTTCAGCCAGCTGTATTTTTTCTCTCTTGGTGTGAGACGGAGAGCCGAATTTTGTTTCTTGGGACTTTGGTTTTTTCCCTTCTTCTCTTCTGAACTGTTTCGACAACATCAGAACACATCAGGAGAATTTTCTCCCCGAGGGCCAGGGGTGGGCCCACGCCCTCACTGACCAGCTCTGAGGAGGAGAGAGACCACACCTACAGAAGGACTCTGAAATCTTCCCAGGTTTCTCTCTATAGCGAGAGATTTCATGTCATTATTTAGCATCATTATCCTTTTCCTGTGTGTTTGTTAAAATAAATAATTTTTATCTCTTTCACTTTCCTTCGAGGAAAAATTTCCTTTTTTCCTGAACCCTGTGGGGGGAAGGGTGGTTGTAACCTGGTTTTCTCTCAGGGGCTATATTACTAGATTTTGGCCAAACCGGCACACCCTCCTTAGTGCAAATTAAATAGTCTATTGTATTTAAACTCTAATCTAGCACACACAGATGTTAGTGAAAGTGTTTCAGTTGGTTTCAACATGCGTTGAATCAAACCCCAGTAGTCCAGGGACATCAGGTGCTGTAGGCACATTGATTAATTTGGGAAGCTCTCTTAGAAAGACTGGGCTGGTAATTTCAGGGCTGTGGTGCTAATCCTTCCTAAGAGAATTCTCTGCTCTGAGGCAGGAGATGGAACATGCTGCCTCATACAATTGCTGCTGCAGGAACGGGGTGCTCTGGCTGCCTGACAGTCACACCAGCAGAGGCTCTGAAAAACAAGATCTTTGGAGTTTTTCCTCCTTCCCTTGATGGACCAAGAATGTCAGTCTTATGTTAATGTGAAATGTACTCTGCAGCCAAGCCAACCCTGTTTGGGTTGACTATTTGGTCTGTAGTTTACAGCAGGGAAGGGGTGGATACAGCAAAATCTCTAGGATTTTTATAAGGTGAATGAAATGAATGAAACATTCCGTACAGTGTGACTTCACAATAATTCCCCCTGGATCATGTTCCAAAACTGTATTCTTCACATGGCAACTTACTTGCTGCTTGCCACTATGTAACTTTAGAACCATTTAACTATGCTGTTTTCCTTTATTTATGGTTCAGTAGTCAAAAGAAAATTAACTGGTGTCTCTGCAGTGTACCAATATTTGTGCTCTGCTTAGTGCTCCATATAATAATTGCATTTCCTAAGATAACATTTAAGATAATTCATAGAAAGCTGTCAGAGAAAAATGAGAACTTCACACTGAAAATACTCAATTACATGTTAGAATATTTAATTTATGTCAAATGTTGCTCTCCATTTACTTTTTGAGTCTAAAGTTAATGTGCTAGCTGCAATTCTAAAGGTAGAAGGAAAAGAAGTTAAGTAGTCCCTTTACAAAATTCCTCTTTGTTTTGTGTGTGCCTTTGTATCACATCTAAAAAAGCTCTCCTCCAAAATGCAACATTATTGAGAATCTTCCTTAAGGTCTAGACTACTCAGATGAATTTTTGGCCGAACAATTAGTTTCGCTTCTTGTCTTCTAACTTTTTATTCATGAGCAAGTGCAGACATCTGCTGCAAAGAGAGGCACATGCATCTTTTCCATGACAGTGGCATTGGGTCTGCTATTTCCTATGTTGTCTAGTGCAAAGAGAAAATAAATAAAAATAATAGGTTCAGACTAAAAAGATGAAACAGATTGAATAAAGTGCCTATATGTACAACACAATTTCTATTCATAGCACAACCATATCAGTTAAAACAGTCAAGATGTTTGAAAAACTTCCATGGATCGTTAATTTTCTATTGCAGTTTTACTTAATTTAAAATAAACAACAGAAATAAATTGTGTATTTATTTAAGGCTTATATAACCTTACATGATAGTTCTGTGTTTAGGAAGATGGTTAAAATAAGAATTTGTTCTGTGCCCAGTATAGAATCCTATGAAAATACAATCCAAAAGATGCTAGAGAGAGGCCACTGCTTCCAAGTTATTATTCATGGCTTTTCAATGAAAGCAGCAATGCACCAAGCCACAGTGTCCTTCGGGTCACAAAAAGCCATACAGTGGTGAGGGTGAAGGCTGGGTCTCTGTCTTGGCCATTTGTTTCCAATCTTTCCATCATTTGAAGATCTGTTTTTAAAAATTCAGGTATAAGGAAGAACTCAGTCACATCCCTAAAGTGTCTGTGCTGAGCTCAAAATGAGATGGGCTTTGCTAAATGTACTGTTTGTTGTGCTTTTAGCAGTTTATCTCCAGGTATGTTCAGGAAGGTGAATTTTCCTCAATCCTTTCTCTTACTCTGTTAGCATGTTCTGCAAGCCCAGCACCAGGAATGGTGCTGCAGAAGTCAAGTTGTTGGTGGGAGAGGAATATCACCACTCATTGTCTTGCTAAGCCTGTAGTGTATCTGATCCGTACTTTTTTTCATTTGTTTATGTATAGATTATAATTTTAAAAGTTTGTAATATATTATTTAATAGCCTTAGAACTCACAGTCTCTGTGTTCAAAACAGAAAACTTAAAAAGCAACATAAACTGGAAAAATGCTTACATTGAGCTATGAGGAGATTTTACTTCTTACTTTTTGGGAAGGAATGTTGCTAGTATTTCCAGGAATTCCCCTGGAATCCGTTGTTCTTTTCAGCTATGCAGCCATGCTGCATTGTGCATCCTGCTCCTCTTTGCTGATCTTTTCCTGATACCCCCTCGGTAGCTGGAACTGTTTGGCAGACTGCAGCCTGGGCCAGCCAGCTGTGCCTGGCGCGTGGGGTTACAGAATGGGAAAGCAGCCGTGGCACAGTGCTGCAAATGAGTGTGATACAGGTCGAGCTGCAGGGGAGGGAGGTTGGGAGCTAAACGTGTGAAACTCCCTCTTGATGTGCAAGATTTGTCAGGTCCGCACTGTGAAGGCAGAATTTTAAAATCTTTCTAGAAGGGTTGGAAACTCATATTTCTCTGAAGCCCAGAGTTAAGCTTGTTAATGATTACATATCTTTATTACAAGAGGTTATTTCTTCTGGCAATGGAGGGAGCATATTCCCTGTGATACTTTCAGGCCATCTACAGAGTAAGTGTATTTAGTTACTCTGAACAGGTCACGTAACCTTTTAAAACATTAACTTAAAGAATCCGGTCCAATCACAGCCCAACCCTTCCTGTATTTCACTATGTTGTTCAGCTTAAGAAAAGGGAAACCTTATTTAAAAAGCTTTACTGCCCAAGTTCTATCTAAGTGAACTGTTTATTTAGGCAGGAAGCTACTCAACTACTATTTTTGGAAATAATGGGAAAGTGGTTGCACAGACAAGAGTATGAATAATGACATTGTTTTCTTTTATTCAAAGCTACCAGAACCCTCTCATTAGGTTTTAAAATTCAGTTTAGGACCCTACTCTATCTCTAAATTCCTATTTTATTCTCAGGCTAGGCATAGACTAATGAACAATATCCACAATTAATAAATAACCTTTTCGTTCCGTTCAATCTTCATAAGCAAAACCAAGTAGCTTTAGTAATAGTAATAGCTATTAAAACAGAATGAATAATTAACATTCTGTCCTTCCTTAGCCTACAGTCCAGCATAGAGACTTTTGTCTGTTTTGGATTTGTTGTCTGTAGTGGTAAAGCTTTTGAAAATCTCTTTGAATTGAGATAAAGCAACTAGTTTTAATTCTTGACACAGGATGTAGGGCTGACTGAAGACAATCTTCTTCAGCTTCTCCAAGAGCTCTGATGATGGCTTTTCATTCCTATGTCAATTACTTGATAAAAAATATTTAATTTACCAAACAAAATATGTAGACTTTTAATCCTCCCTATATCTTATTTTTTATTAATTTGTTTTTATTCCTGCAAAACATGGTAGGAATATGTTATTCTGACTAGGAAGGGAGGTAATGACAGAGCTGGTAAAAAAATTCCTAACACATTCAGTGCAATATACATAAACCAAAAATATTCATTTAGGTGTCTAGAACATCCTCTGAGCTGTAACTGGGTTGAAAAATACAGTGATTCTAACAAAGAGGAGGGAATTGTAAAAACCAAAAAAAGTACTAATAGTGTATATTTATTCTAAGCTCTGTCACTGAATGTGGAAATTTGGTTTGGAGGCTTCCAGATTTCAGACTCCTTTCTATGCAAACAGTGTTTTGGGTCCTGCTGTTCCTCACCTTGATCTGTAAGTGGAATGATAGACTGAATGGCTGAACTGAGGCACTGGGACAAGTGTAGCCCTGGCAGCGAAGAACACTTGGACACGCAAGTTTAATGTGAAGGGTGTGCAGCACCCTAGCCTCTGATGTTAGAATACATTACTGAACCTTAAGTCAGGTTGACTGTTTTTACATTCCCAAGTCACTGAATACACAATTTACAAAGTATTGGATGTAGGGTTACAGCTTTCTATGTGTGTTCATGTGCCTCCATCTCTGGGCATGCCTGCCAAAGCAGCTAACACTCAAGCATGCACTGCCAAAGTCTCAAAACACCTGGTGTATTGCTATCCACGGAACTCCACCTGCTTTGTGCACCTGAATTATAGAGGCTGTATGCTTCACTAATGCCAGATGCTTTTTTAAAACACATACATATGCCCAAAGGTAACAAGATTTGCACCTGAATGAAATCTTCAATCTACTTTTTGCTCATAAATCAGCTATTCTAAGGTCAAATAAAACCAAACAAGCTAGGTAACAACTTTCTATTCAGCGTAATTCAAGTAACTGGCCCATTTTTACTAAGCTTTGTTCATAACATGAAGGGAAATTATAATTCAGGAATCCTGAAACATCCAACTAATAAGGCAAAATCTTGCCCCCATGCATAAAATAATAGAAATTTCCATTGCCACATTAATACTAAGCAAATAAGAGTCCCTTCTTCTAGACAATTCTATAGTACATCCAGAGGGTGGTTGAGCACTGAAACAGGCTTCCCAGGGAAGTGGTCACAACACGAAACCTATCTGAGTTGAAGAAGTGTTTGGCCGATGCTCTCAGGCACATGGTGTGATCCTTGGGGTGTCCTGCACAGGGCCAGGAGTTGAACTTGGTGATCCTGATGGGTCCCTTCCAACTCAACATATTCTATGATCCTATAAGTCACACTGACTTGTCATTATTACGTTTTTATATATTTGTTAAGCATATAGCTACCGTGGGATGCAGTATTCATTTTGCATACTTTTTGAATGAAGAAATGAGATCCTGAGAACAGAAAACACTGCTGCTGATTGAATAACCATTTTTGTTCTAGTATTTCATTACCCTATTAGATTAATCTGAGCAGCTAAGGATTGAGTAATTCTGAAAATGCACATTGAGATTCCACTGCAGAGTGGATTTTGGATCATATTGCAGAAAATAATAAAGTCTAACCATTGTTGGGTTTGTTTTGGTTTTGGTAGGGAGCTTTTCTATAGCTGAAACTGAAAACATGCTTCCACCAACCTTTGCATATGGAAGTATAAATTACCCTCTCACAGTAGAGAATTTAAAAAGCACGTTTCTCTAAAAGCACCCTGGGTAGCTCCAAACAAGGTCACATTAAAGTTACATTGTTTCTATTTGAAATGTAACTGTGCAGTTGCTTCTTCTAAGTGGCTAAACCTAAGCTCAAACAGGAAGGGACAAAAATCGCCTGCCAAATCCTGTGCCAACCAATATTTTGGTTTAATGTTTTCCCTTCCTACATAATGTAGGAAAGCCACACAATTTCACAAAACCTCTCTCAGTATTATTTATCTGTAGTGCAGTACTGCTTAGAGACTTTATCTGCAATTCTCCATGCAGTGCCTTAAAAGTGAAATCATCCTTCCACTTAAATGTGACACAATGCCTATTATCTGCTAGAACTAGTACCCAAATGTTATGAGCTTGTTACAACAGTCAGATAGTATTTTTTAGTACATTATCTTAATTTGCCAGTTATCCTACCTTTTATACCTGTTTAAAGAACAGACCAAGTATGAAATACCAGTGAAATACACCAAACAGTATTTTTACAACAGTCCATCAGGGTCTAAGTACATACTGTCATATTTATTCCAGAAAAATGACTGAATAATGACACTGAATGTGGGGCATCAGCTGTTAATTAGGGCATACTACCTACAGATTTTTTTTCCACAAAATATAAATTCAAAAATATGTTTCTGAATGAAAAGAAAGCCACATTCTTCATCATGGAAAGAAGATACATCGCTACGTTTACATGAGCACCTATTTTGTCCAATAGGGTTCTATACAATCATAACTTCATGAGCAGACTCAATTTGTAGAAATTTGGGTGAAAAGACAATGTCTTCATGTGATCACCAAAGGTAGTAAACACTTTCTCTGAGCTTTTATGCATGGCTTGTGAAATGCATGGTGACTTGCAAGACAGAAGGCTTTGTTTTCATGCTTTAAGTTCACTTGATGGCTCCAAAAAATCTAAACTCCAGCCGTGGGAGATGGATTATAAGGAACCTATTTTGTGGGAAAGAAAGCTGAGGAAGTTCCAAGAAACCTTTTAGAAGAACTAGATATAAACCTGAGATACCTACAAGCCTCTGTGAGTTGTCTCTTCCAAGATGTTGTCAAGTCACCTCCAATAATACAGGGTAGCTTTCTAGTTTAACAGATTTTTGAAACCTTTCTGTCTCAGGTAAAATTCAGTATCAACGTGTGGAAACACCTCTCATCATAATGTTTTAGGTTTTTTTTCTGCAGCACACATTGGTACGTTTATCAACCAAACAAACTAAATGGAGCACTGAGAACATTCCTCTCAAACAAACAAAGACAAAATGCAATTGATGAGGGTATTACCCCATGGAAATAGGAACTTTTGTAATCACCATTTGACTTAGTCATAATATTTCTAATGCTGTAACACAGCTGGCCCAGAAGGTCTTTTGCACTTGCACCACTGTAGGCATGCTGAAAAAGCATCTATTGCAAGTGTTGGTAATTTGTACTGCTCAGCTAAACACACACTTTTCAATTATGTAGGCTGGATAAACAGCCCTGAAATGCACCAGATGAGAGAAGCATAATAGCCTCAAATCTTGGGATGCCAGTTATAACTTGGCAATACCTACCAGCTGGGAATCAATGCTGGAACCTGTCTAGAGGTCCACCACTTACCACAGGCTCCATGCTTGTAGTAGCAGTTCTTTAGAGTTCAAGGTTTTTGCCCTTCTGTGCTTCACAGTCTTTGGTTTACACCCTCAGTCAGTGACATAGCAGGGTTGTTGGATTTTGCTTTGCTGGACTTTACCATTGCATCATTACCCACCAGAAAAAGGAAAGTCTGCTGATGAGTAACATTCCACTGCTTTCTCACTATCACGGGTGAAGCAGATTTTTCTCTCCCACTGGTTTGTATAGAGCAAAATAACCCATTTTTCACTACAGCAGCAGCAGAAAAAAGTTATGATGATGAGGAAGGAGATCTGTACTGTGGAAATGAAGACTGTGATTCAGACACTAATTTCTCTCCCGTCTGAAGAAAACTAATAAAAGTTAATAAATGGATCCTGAAACAATGAGAAATATTTGAATGCTTTCATACTGTTGAGACACTAAATTCAGATCCAACTGCAGGTATTCCTACTGATTTTACTATTCCATTTTTAGTGTTGATATTTTGGTTAAAAGAAGTTTTCCCTTCAAGACTAAGGCGAGGGGTTTCATTGTAACATTGAGAGTGAGAGTAATATCCAAATTATTTTTGTCTGCATGTGAAGGCTCTAATTGAAATTTTAATAATCTGGAACTTCCGGGAATGAAGCCTCTATCTCAAAGACTTCATAATTGCTGTTTGGGTGAGCTATATGCCTCTAGTTATTTCCAGTGGGCTATGGAGTCTTTTCACCTACAAGTCATTGGTGGAATCTAAGCTAGGAAAAATTAAGTCAGCCAAGAAAGATTTTTTTTCTATATAAGTAACATTCACTGCCTTCTATTTGAGATTAATTTAGATTAGTCTCCATTCCAGTCCCCAGTACAGACTTGCTGCTCCTCTACACTCTGTAGCCTTTGCAGAATGGAGATTGCTTACCTGTGTGTTGGGCCTAATTCCACTCAGATGGGATTTTAGACAGATCCCCAAACAACAGTTCCCACAGAAAACACTGAGTTACCATGTATTCAAGTTTCCATTATCAACATACTCAGACGCCTAGCATTCAGAGTTCCTTGAATAAAAGCCATTGTTCACAGCCAGTCAGACTACCCAGGAGAGAGTGTAAGGTAATCTGTACAGCACAGAGGTAGCAGATCACTGGCACTGCAGGGTGCCTATGCACCTGTTTCTGTCTGGGAAATCTTAGACTGTAGCCAACTTGGTCTACAGGTATTTGTGAAAAATTATCATGCTATTGTCAGCGAGGAACAGTGAGAAGACAAATCTTAAATTCCATATCAAAGGTAATTTGGTTAACAGCAACAATAAAAAAAAGATCTGCTTCAGGATTTTTGAGAACTGCAGGTTGCTAGTACTGGCTTCAAAAAGGACCAGCATGTAGATCACAGGAACAGAAACGATGCTGGTCAGCACTTTGTCTATTTGCTGCTGCATGAGACAGCCACAGGAGACAACAAACATTTACAGGACTACCTGCAAATCTGCTTTCCTGTTGCTTGCAGCACAGCCAGCATCTCAACATTGAGTTTCACTGGGTGGCAGATGTTTCAGGCTAGATGAGGCAGAGGCAGCTTTACAACTTCCATCATGTAATATTTAAAGCCTGATTAGGTGTTTCTCATTTAATCACATATATTATTAATTTCAACGAAATTACTGTTTCTCCTTGTGCATTTAAACAGCCAGTGAATAAAAGTTGGGTTGCTAAGGCAGAATTATAGCCAAGTATTCCAGTTTAGCTGACTGCATTCTGATTACTTAATAACATCCAAGTATGTGCAGAATTTGTCCTTGCTGTGAGCCACACAGAGTGTTGCGATACTGAAAAAAACCCTCAGAAAAGGCTGCGCTGCATTGGCTTAAGTGCTTTCCTCAGCGTGGTTTATATTCCAGGTAGTTAAAGAAGTCCTCAGCTTAGAAAAACCGCATGAGTTCTTGCTGTACCGCTCCACAGCGCTGCAGAGCAAGTCAGAAATGACTGCCCAAAGCCTGCTCCGAGGAGCGTCATTTGCCATTCCGGCTGCGATTCGGCTGCCCCGCGGGACCGCTGGTGAGACCCAGCGAGACTCAGCCCCGGAAAGGCTGCAACGCCGCGCCCGAAAACTCATCGGGACACAAGGCTGGGGGAACGCACAGACGTTCCACACCCGGTGGCGCCTCCGGGGGCTGCGTGTGCAGCGGGCAGGAGGCCGCGGCCCCGCCCGGCAGGTGCCCAAGGGCGCAGGGCCAGGCCTCGGGCCTCACTTCGGGGAGCGCCCGAGCTCCCCGCGGCGAAAGCAGCGCCGTCGTTGCCCCGCGCTCTCGCTATCCCTCGCCATCTCCATCTCCTTCCCTCCCCTCTCGCCGGGGCCGGCCCCGCCCCAGCGAGCCCCGGGCAGGTGCGCCCGGAGGCGCAGCGGGTACCTCCCCCCCGCCATCTCGCCCCCTCGGGGCGGCTGCGGCGCGGGGCTCGCCCTCCCCTTCTGCCCTCCCCTCGCTGCGGGCCGCGCCGGTGGGCTTGGCTTGGCTTGCGGCTGCAGCGCGGGGCTCGGCGTGAGTCACCCAGCCCGCGGCGCGGGGAGGC
>VZTD01005670.1:841819-1042717 GCA_013397725.1 Rhagologus leucostigma | reverse complement strand
GGGGGCCGCAACGGCCGGGGCGCCCTGCGGTGCCCGCCCGGGAATGACGGTGCTCGGGGCC
This sequence comes from Rhagologus leucostigma, assembly GCA_013397725.1. NCBI lineage: Eukaryota > Metazoa > Chordata > Aves > Passeriformes > Rhagologus > Rhagologus leucostigma. The sequence continues at coordinate 1,042,656 of VZTD01005670.1, read as the reverse complement.
GGCGGCGGGTCCCCGCGGCCCCCCGGCTTCCTGAGGGACGAAGTTGTAGGCGGCCCCTTCCCGGCTGTAGTTGTCGGTGCCTCCCTGAGCTGGGGCGGCTTCGGCTGCCCCTGGCACCATGGCCGCCTCGGCGGGGATGGTGGCCGGGGCAGCGGGGCGGCGGCAGCCCCGTCCCGCGGGGTTGTCTCCGGTGGTACCGGTTATAGCCCAGCGCGGTCGCTCCGTAAATAACAACAGTGAGGCTGTGACAGATGCGCCAAATTACCGTCCCCGGAAAGGCAAGGCGAGGCGGTAGAAGCCACCGGAGGAAAATGCCGTATTATGTGCTAAATTTAGTGTCTGTGCGGCGTACCAAAAAGCCAGCCGTCACATTAGTTAGTGATTGCTTTCGCGTAGTATTGCATTCTTAGCAAGCGGCGTAGGTTTTTTTTTTTTTAACGAAGAAAACGTCAAACTCCTGCTTCAGTTATCTTTAAAATTATCGTGGCAAGGTCAGCATGCAGGGGTCTTAGCATTCACCTTAGCAGAGAATTTACATTTTAAGAGTGTTTTAGAAGCACCTTTGATTTCATGTGAAAGTAATTCTTTTTAATTAGTTAAGAGACCTATAACGCATGGCCAAAATATTGACATGTAATTGTGTTTTTACTTTTACCATTCCCTAACACTGCTTTCAAAACATCAGTACCGTAAGTAATTCTACTTTACATTTATTTACAGTACTGGCATAAAGGATGTTTCCACTGTGAAGTTTGCAAAATGGCTCTGAACATGAATAACTACAAAGGATATGAAAAGAAACCTTATTGCAATGCGTAAGTATTGTAAATGTCAAGTCTTGCAGAAATGCACATGAAAAGAAAACCTGGCTGTGGATATTGTCAAATAGGTATTGTCGTGCTGTAAAAACTTAATCTAGAGAGAGCAGTGCAGTCTAGAGCAGTTCAGTATCTTTTCAGATGAGGTATTCTACTTGCATTGGTGTGATAGAAGATGAAAATATTTGGTTATGATGTGTTTAGGCAATGTTTTCATATCAGATCTGAGGATACAGGTCGTTTCCTCCCAGAAAGTGTTGGATCTAGTGCTGACTCCTGCTACATTCATTATTGGCATGCTGGATTACAGTTGTCCATTATGCAGCTCTCTATTCAGAGTTATGGACCTGATCAGCATTTTGTAATAAGAAAACAAAGTGCTTCTCAGTTGTGTAGTTTACCAGAGACAGTATTCTCTTAGAAATTATGACAGCCTGTTTTTAAAACTGTTAGTTTTTCACATATCCCAGATTTCTAAGCTAGATATTTACAAAAGTCTTGCTTCTACTGCTTCATGCTATTTTGCTATTCTCTTAGATTTTGATTAAGAAAATGGATTAATTTTGGTTTGATTATATGCTAGTATAATCATATTGCATTCAACTTTTAGATTTTTTTGTGTGGATTTTGAAGAGTGCTTTGATATTTGGCTTCCAAATACTGCAGAAGAGCATTTGATACATGTAGAAAAAATTTGCCTATTGTTCTTCATACCTTGCTTCTAAAATTTGCTAATTGCATTTCAGTGTGTTTTAATCTTTAGAAACCGTTATAATATGCTTTTTTTCAGAAGGATAGCTCTTAAGACTTTTGGAATCAAATGTGATCTTATGTTATTTGTATATTGTCGTTATTTTCACTTCTATCTACTTAAAACATGTTTTAAGAGATAGTTTTGAAGCTATAAGCATGTTTTAATTTTTCTTTAGAAATAGTCTCCTATACTCATCTTAAAATATTTGTTTGATGTTGAGATAGACAGTCTATGACTGGCCATAACAAAAAAGTTCAATAGCATATGGTCATTTCTTTCAGGCTAAAATTGGATCCAGTCAGTGTCTAAAATACAAGTTTTGTTATAAATCTGTTGTGCTGCTGGAACTTGAAACACCTGTTTCAGTGTGCACAGTTGTACTTAGATTGCTTTAGGGGCATATGGAGTTACATATGTAAGTTCCTAGCTTTCCTCGGAGTGCTCCACACAGTGTACGAGGGTGACATTAGACCTCTTGTAACAAAGTGTGGTCCGTTGTCAGTGTCACGTGCTGTAGAGAGCTGTGTAGGAAGGGAGAGTCGTGCTTCAACAGGTGGTGTGCTATAAGCTGAGACTAACCTCGAGTATTGGCCCTGGATGGGAGTCTGCATGTGGTACGATTTGAGTTGAAGTACAGGCTTACATCCTTTACAGTATTTCAAGCTCTGATAGGTGCCTTTTACCTGTATTTTTGTGGTTAAATTTCAGTGATGATACTTTGGTTGCTTGATCTTTCTCATGTAATCAGATACTTACTTGTACTTAATAAGATTATTTGTTTATAAAATCTCCTCCATGCTAATACTTCGGGGTTTCCAAGCTGTGCATATTTAACTTCTGTTGCAGGAGAGTTTTTCATACATGCAGTTATAGCTTGTGGTGTATCCTTCTGTTGACTGATGAGGAGGGGTAAGGATGATGGATGGATCTGTTATGTACCATTCAGGTGCTATTCTTCCTGGCAGTTGCTTTAATGAGCTTTGTGAGAGTGAGCCTTGAAAAAATAATCTCTACCTTTGAAATGTCTCTCAAACCTGATGTATGAAATGGGAAGCAGCAATGTAAAACCATTAAAGAATTGAGTCTTTTTTTCCATTAAAGAAGAGATAAAATGAAATGTGTAATATCAACACTATGCATTTTATTCTTAACTTTTAGTAAACTAAAGTTTGGTGGGTTTTTATGCTCTGCTTTTTTAAAAGAGAAACCTTAATCATACAATGTATATCATTTCAAGTGTTCTGTGGAACCACGAAGGGAAGACTAAGGTGTGCTTTGTGCTTTCAACAAACTTTAATACTCTTCAAAGGACCGCTAAGATGTTTTTGCAAAACTGTGTTTTGAAAATACATTTGGTTTAAATTTTGACAGATAGGTCTTGCACCTTAAAGGTTATTCATTTGCAAGGCAGACAATTTCAAATTGTATTTCAAATTATGATGTGTCTTATTCTGTTTTCATTAGTAAGAAGCAAATCCATTTTTATATTAAATGCTGCTTGATCAAAAAAATCTGTGAAGAAAAGAATGTAAATTTACTCATACAAACACCTGCAAACACTTGGCAAAGAGCAATTAGTGCTAAACTGTTTATTGAGGCCATCCATTGATAAGAGTGCAATTTGTATATAAGAGTGAAGAAGTATGCACTAATTTGAATGGGAGATGAATACCATGAAGTTGTTCAACAGGTTTGGAAGCCATAGTTAGTTTTTCATAAGGATAAGTTGGAAAGCATGCATCTTTAATAATATCTGTATGTGATTTGATAATTCACAGGTCAGATAAGTTTATTGAATATATTTTGACTTTAGGTCTTAAAATAGTCCCCTCTTTTGTTTCTTCAGGGGCTGAAATGAATGAATTCTGTTACTTTACTGGTAAAGATCAGAAATTATTTAATTGTAAAACACAATTGTTTTTCTGTTAATATAACAAAAAGATGCTCATCTATGATTGTTCAAACTATATTTTTGGTGGAGAAGAGTCAGGGCAGACATATTAACAGGAACTAGCAAACCAAGAAGGAATATATTGTGAAGTACTTTAATTCTGTGACTGTTAGAAAAGGGCAGAAATATTTGTAAATGCAGGATCCTGCTTTTTTTAAAGGCAAGTTTTTTGTTGGACATCTTGCCACATTTCCATCTAAAGGATTGCATACCTTCCTTGTGATAAAGAGACCCTGATACCGAAAGTAACGACTGGGCTACTGACATACATAGATCTATAACTTATGAAAGCTAAGATTTTACAACAAGGTTAAAGGGAAAACTTTGTCTCCATGTGTATGTGTATGGTATGGCTTTGAAAAGAAGCGTCTTTGTATCACAGAGTTTTCACCATCTGTCTCCTTGTAGAGAAAAGCTTGTACAACTTTGTTCTCTCCTCCCTCTCTTTTTTTATTATTTACGTAATTTGTCAACTGTTTGAGTCAGCATAGTTACTTCTGCTTGTTTGTGTAGTGCTTATATTATTGTGCTTTTATCTCAGCTGGGACCTCTGAGTAGTACAGTGCTGTAATAACTTACAGTATTGTGTTTCTCACTTTACTTGCACTCACATTTCATCTGAAAGGCCTCATATACAACATCTTGTGGCTTGTAGATGCACAGCACATGGACACTACTGGGTTTGCGTTAACGGCTTTAGTCTTGCCTTTTATTTGCAGTCTGATTTAGATATGCCATGTTGCTGGATTGCTGCCTGATTTGTGAAATAATGTTGATGAAATGAAGGGCTCAGACTTGTAGTCCAATTTTGCAGTTCAGCCAGGTGCTGTGCATTGCCTGAAGCAGGTAAATGAGCCATTCTTTGTTTCTCTGAATATGCATAAAAGTAGTAAAAGAAAGGTTAAGATAATTAAAATGTCTTCGGTAATCTGATTTATCAAAACACAGTGGCTTAATGCAGATCTGAACTCCTATTCCACCTTAATATCTGCAGATAGAGATTATTAAAGACTTGTTTAATATATATGGAAATGTCAAGAAGAAAAATTGATATTATAGTCATTTGCAAACTCAGAGCTGACCCTTTCCAGCTGCAAACAACCAAGATGATGCAAGGAAAGGAATGGCATTTTGGCAACTAACCATTTGTGTTCTCAAGCTTGCTAAATGATTGAATCATGTAGGATGATTATATGGTAACTTATTCTTATGGATGTTCATATAAATTCTTTTGACAGATTCACTAGACCAAAACACAAGACTACTTTTTATGCAAAATGTGGAAGCTGAAATGCATATTTTTGGAATATGCTCTCTGCATTAGCTTTACCTGCTGATGCAAACAGACTTCCTGCATGTGTGAACACATCCAAGAGAGATGTACTTTTTAATTTCTGCAAACCTAGTAACTTCAGGTTCCATAGATCTGATATATCCTCTTGCCAAAACAACCTCACTATTGCAATAAATTCTTCTGAAATACTTAGTATCTAAAATTTGGTTAATTGCCTGCACACAGGGTAGTTTCATTCAAGTTTTTATTTATGACAGCCACCATATGGAATGATTACATAACTTAAATTTTAAATCTACTGTCATCAGTCTTAGTGTGGATTACTGACATGAAGAAAAACTCGTCATCACTTTATTTAGTTTTTTTTCTAGATTTAATTTCTTTGTAACTTGCGCCAGTAGGAAATAGATGTGCAATACATTTGAAAGATTGTGATGTTGTTAGAAGTACTACAGCTTCAATGTGCAAGTGCAGTCAAACTGTACATTTTAGGATACTCTAAACTCTAGATACTTTAGGGGAGGGGTAAAAAATGTGGAAGTAATTATATATCAGCTTGGAAATGATAAGAACATGGTACGAATTTCTGGAGAGTCAGATTGTCTGGAAAGTGGAAGCAGTTGCTTTTAATCAGTGGATGAACATGGCCATTAAGTGGAATCTATTGTCTTGAAAGGCAAATTTATGTATAGAAGTTTGGTTTTAGCTGTGAAACATGAGGGTTTTTTCTTTTTTTTACCAGTCAGAACATTTCAAGATGGTGACTAGGAGTGTGATGATATTATTCTTACTAAAAATAGCTAGCATTATCTTAAGCTTTTAGTATTGATTTCAGCAGGTGGTTATTTCTCAATTTAAATATGTCAGGAAGAAAGAAAATTAGGTAAGAAGCAGTTGGAATAATCCTGAAAACTGATGGGGTGACTTCTAAGAGTTGCAGTAAAGAGAGTGCACAGAATGAACAGGCTTTTAAAATTCTTCATCTTCAACTGGAAAAGGAACAATCCAGAAACTCCCTTGTAAAGCTTCCTAGAAAGCAAGGATCTGCACCTTATCACTTCATTAGCTTTGTGTATTGAAGAATTTCCTGTTAAAATGTAATATTAAATAGGTAATGGAAATAATAGAACACTAGAAAGACAGCTGGTAAGAGTCTCAACTCAGAGCCAATTATCCACACCTATATCTTTAAAGTGCATTACTTCTTGTTCAGCATTGCATGAGTACGAACTCCAGTATTTCAAAACATTTGTCTCTCCTCAGCAATCTTTTCCTTAAACAAAACAGCTCTAACTCTGTTCTCATCCTCATGAATTGTATTTTATGATAATTCTTGTTTCTCTACCTTCAATTATTTCCAAAGTGCATATATCTCATTTCAGTGCCCAGTGGAACATTACCAGAGCTGGTAGAACAACAAGAGTACTCATACATAATTTTTCTCCTAAATCCCAGTACATTCTTTGTCTTTTATTTTTTTCTGTTGTAAAACCCGAACTATTGTTAAGTCATATTTATATTCTTGTGGGCTATGTTTTTATGAAGAATTGCAACCTCAGCAGTTGTTATTATCCGTTATCTGAGCAGTTAATTGTTCTTGGCTAAGCACAGAATCTTCCACTTGGTTCTCATTGAACTAAATCTTCCTTTTTTCCCCAGGCTGCTTCTCCAATTTGTCAAGTTCATTTTATATTCTAATTTTGTTCTGTAATGTGCTTACAGCCCCCTCCTATCAACCTGTCAACCCTCCCACCAGAAAGCCTGTAAGCACATTGCAAATTTAATAAGTATAATCTTCATTTCATCGCCCAGGTTGCTACGTGAAGGCCTGGAAGGGTATTGGAGCAGTATGTACCACTGTGGTGTGATGCAGCCTTCCTTTCTGTAGTGAGCAATGATGAATAAGAGAAGTACTTTGTCTTCTCTACTTATTCATGGAGTGCTAGATCAAGCATTGAGTTCTGTGTGAGAAAAAGTAAAATCGTGAAATAGTGTAATTGTGGATATTCATGCAGACTCTGCTTAAGTATAAGGGACAACTATAGTGAGAGGAAACACATTCCTGCTGCTCGGTTCTGCGTTATCCTAATTGGTTAATTCAGTGTTCAGTCCAAATTACTATTGGTGGTATCCAATAATGTAAATTAAAGTAAAGCTGAGCCTATTTGCTAGAACAATTGAAGGAGCTTCTTAGGCAAAATATATTTGAGTCTCTGAAAGGTGTTTGATGCATATCTTTAAACTGTTCCAAGAAGGCACATAAGAGCACTGTCAGAGTTGCTGAATAACGTGCATGAGGCAGATGGTGGTTAGTTGCAAAGGAATTGCTAAAGAATAATCATCACTGACACTCAGAGCTTGGGAAGAGTTGGGCTGTTTTTTATTGCTGTGACTGTGTCTGATTAATGGGATACAAACCCATTTCTTGGGCTCTGTTTCAGCATGTTTAATTGGCCATGTCCTGATTTCATGTTTGGTCAAGATCTGCATATATTAAATGCATGGTGGGCGTGCAGGGAGAGGACTCTGTGAGCTCCAGCAGGTCCCTTGGTTTTCATCGTGGCAAGCCGGGGAGAACACCATGGTGTCCTACAGCTTTGTGCAGCCAGCCTGCTTTCCCTGCTGGTCCAAGTGGAGTAGAAAAACAACCCCAAGGGAGATGAGTTGTTACCTTTTTCTCTCAGAGCAGGTGAATTCTCAAATTTCATTGAGCCAGTTCTATCATGTCTAGTTTCTGATGTGAGTACAGGGTCTGTGTTTGGAATTCATGTTTTAATATTTTGCCTCTAGGTAAAATATTGTTGTTGCCCCTGTTATTGCCCAAAGGGACAATTACAATTTATTATTACTTAGGGTGTTGCTGGGATAAATAAATAGAAAATATGCAGATGAATATCATACATTTAATTTTATTTAATTTTATTTGATTGAGGACTGCACTAAACAAAGACATCTTTGCTGTGTGGAATCCTGACCTGTTGCCAGTTGATGCCTTGGCTCAAGTAAATGTGTGTTTTTAATATATATAATCATTGGTCATTGTGGATAGCAGATAATTTTTCCAAGGAAGAACACATGCATATCCTCAGCACCTTTAGTCACAGAATATACTAAACATACATTCTCAGAGGACTGTCATTATTGAGACACAGTTTCAGTAAGCGGATTTTTCTTTGCTTGCTAGTATTTTAGCCACTCTTGATGCTGAAGATAATTCAGTTTTCTTACTGTTGCTTTCTGTACTTAGTCCTAAAGATTGAAGAAGTTCATTTCATTAAATTTACTGAAATATTAAGGCAACAGAACAAGAACCATAGATGAAATTTATGAAATTTTGTGATTCCACATATAGCTTGAGCTTTGGAACCAGTTGTAGCAAGTCTGTGAAGTCTTGATGGTATCGTTTGATAACAGCTTTGTGATTTAACTGTTTCAGGTTTTAAATGTTCTAAACCATAGAAATTCCCATCATATCTGACAAAGAACTTGAGAAAAGTATTTTTACCTGGCAGAATTTGAAGTTCTGTGCAGCTCTGCTAATGTTGCTGTTGGTGGCGAATAAACCTGCTGTACTGAAATGCTCTCTATACACTATAAAGTTTGAAGAAAAATAAGTGTATGCTGCCATCTTTCATACAATTTTGAATTTTTTAGAGTTGGTGATGCCAGTTGAGAAGGACAACATGTCAGCTCAGTGTCAAGAAGCTTGTTTTGCTGTTTACGTACAACATCAGTGAAAGCTTACTGTAATTATCCAGACAATACGCAATCTTGGCTGAGTGGGAAATTACTTTTATTTTATTTTAATAATTTTGAATATTGTGGTCTGCTTATAGAAACTTGCTAAGTTTAGGGATTGTAGAAGTTACATGGAGGGCAGTGTTTGGCTGTGTGATGTTAAAGTTCCTTGAAAAGGAGACAGTAGGCAGGACTCACAAGAGAAAAGTTTGCCCTAAGAAGAGGTGGGTGCAGTATTTGTTGAATAACTGATCTGGCTCAAAATAAACGACACTAGCCGGTTCATGCTGCCTCTAGTTATGTCATCTCACATTGCAGCTTTTTGAAAAACAAAAGCCCTGCAGTTAATTCTGCTTGATTTGCAGATCAATTAATTTCTTCTCTGCCTCCCTCTGTCTTCTGATGTTGGAGTAGATGTTACATCGGAGTTGGCCAAGCTATTTTCCCTTGCTTTCTCTTCACGTTGCCTCTGTAATTTTCATTTCTACTAGGGGGAAAGTCTGGATGATAAGTAGTTCAGAATTTTTAGTCTCTCATATTTCTTCCTCCCCATCTCTACTGTTTTCCTTTTCCAAAAACTCCTGTTTTTGATCGTGCTGCAATTGTGTGGTGGTAGCTGATCCCATCACATCTTAGTATGAAGAGGGTACAAAAATGTTCCATCAGTGTCACACTTGAGAAAAGACTACATCTGCTTAGTTTTAAAAATGAAAAACTAATTGTAGTTTGGCCAGTTGTCATTTAAGCATATATTACAAAGGCTTTTCTGGGAAGTGCATAGTTACTCTTTAAAGAGGATTTCTAAAAATGTAGAACTATATGGATACTGGACCCATTTCCTTCCTAGCTTCACAGTTTCAAAAATTCACACTATGTTTTTTCCCCTCTTAGGAGAGCAAATGTGTGGAGGTAGTCCATCGTGTTCTTCCTCTCTAAATGGCAGCATTTGTCACACAGGTGTATTGGTGTAATGCCAGTTTCACAGATTTAAAAATAAAATCATGCTGCATTTTAATTCAGTTATACCTCAGATATTTTTTTTTAACTTGGCAAACTAAATGGTAATAGCTGTTTTTGTTTTGTTCCAGTTTTACTCTGGAAGAATTCAATACTTGTAATGGAATTCGTTTTGACACGAGAAAACAATAAATAGAAATACTTAGGGAAAAAATTAAAAGAAAAAAGATGCTGATTTTAGACTTAATTAAAATGCAAGTGGCTAAGTTTGTGGAGGGGAAAAGTGGCAAGAGGAAATAAATTGACTAAATAAAAAAGCATGGACTATTTCTGCTGAACAGTCCAGAGTGGCATACATTCAGCATAGTAGGGTGTTATGTTGCATAGTATTGGTTCTGTGTATCTGCAAATGCAAGAGGGAAGACATTTCTGACTGGATTTGCTCAGTCATACAAAAAGAAAAGGGACCAGTATGAGGATTTCTAGCAGCAGAAGTGCTCTATAAGTGGTTGATTAGGAGATTATTAACACTGTTAGAACTGGCAGCATGCTTGGTGTGTTGCTCCTGTAAGGGAGGTGCCAGTACATGTTTTAAAGAACCTGCCTGGAAATACATATGTTGAAAAGCAAAACTTCTTAGAGGGCTTGGAGTTATAATTGTGCTGTAACATAGGAAGATCTGAGAGTTAGATCTTGAAGTAGTTGGTAGGAATTTGTCAGGCTATCAGAAAACAGAGCTGAAGCTTGTTAGAACAGTTATTAGCATTACTTGTTCATTACTTGTCATTAGCACAAAATTGTTAGGAGTAATGGAGAAAGGTAAAACCAGTCTGGAAAAAAAATGTATCAAAATATATATTTAGAAGAATAATGTTATCTGAAACATGGCACCTCTAGTAAGTTTCCCAGAATTTATCTCATTTAACAGTGATGATGTCTGCGTAAAAAAGGGGAAGAGAATGCATGCAGAGAGAGCAAGGATAGATGGGAAAGAGAAATAATTTATAAAAATGTTAGTTGAACTTTTCAGTTTAGCAATGGCAAACTATTTCTGAGATGGTTGCACTTTTGAGTCTTCCTTTAGGAATGGGCTGCTATCATCATGAATCATGTCATGAGCTTTTGGAATATTTTGAGCTGAAGATGAAAATGGAGATTAAACAGACATTTCCAGATACCTCACTCTTCATGCTGCTTTGTTGCTTCTATTATAGTTGTGTCAGAAATGTTGGAAATCCATATTAACAAGAATGGAAGGATAAAAAGGAAGACCAAGTAGATGAGCTTGGATTGAGTTAATAGTCAGTCTACTCCAGGCCGTGCTTCACCACACAGTCAGGTCTCAGTTCTTGCAGAATATTTACTCAGTCTGAGGTCCTTTAATTCTATCATTATTTTAATGATAAATGAAATATTCAGAATAGGAGACACTGTTGTTATATGAAATGTGACTGTTTATTGCAACTGCAGGTACTGAAGACTTCACCCTGCTTTGAGGAACACGCAGTGAAGTGATGGTTATGAAGTTAGGAATTCATGAGAAATATCATGACATTTGGAAAAAATACAGTTTCTCAGTTTTATGCCCCCTGAAAAATATTTCTGTGCACTGAGCTAGGCTGCCATATAGTGCCCCTAGAAAGACGGAAATCTTGAGGGTAAACTATGAAGTGCAGTGAGAGTCATGTGAAAATGAAAACAGAGTGTGATTAGTTTTTTTGATAGCCTAATTCAAGCTAGGGTAGATTGTAAACATTCTTTTTTTCCATTGAGATGAAGATGGATATTCTGAGTAGTTGTACTAGTTTCAAAAGCAAACTAGTGAGAGACTCCAAGTCAGAAATACAATTTAATAGGAAAAAAATAAAATAAAATGCGATAGTTCAAACAACGCACCAACAGAGTCAGAGTACAACCTGACCCCCTGACGGTCAGGGGGGTTGTTAGCAGTCCGATTAAATGGTGGCTGCAGTCCTCCTGGAGTGATGGTCCTGTTGAAGCAGTGATTCTGTAGAGAAGGTCTGGTCTTCCCTTGAAGGTCCAGTTGTGGTGTAGAAGGGTCTGGTCTTCCTCTGAGAATCCAGTGGAAAAGGCTGCTTGTGCTCTTCCAAACCCCAGATTATATCCAGGTGGGAATGCTTGGCTCCTTCCCCCTGGGCGGAGCATCTCACAATGGGATGGTGAGTCACAGGGCAAGGCATTGATGGGCCGATTAACAGGACATGGTCCAGAGGGAGGAGGCAGCTCATGAGGGTGGTAGTAGAATACACTGTAACCCAGGACAGTAGTCATAATTTAGATTGGTGCTGTAACATTTTGTATATATCAGTTATGAGCAACTTAGCATAGCCAAAGATTTATCTTTGGAATTTGTCTTGAAATGTAAGAGATCATTTGGTTCTATAGGCTACCTAGCTGCTTCAGTACCTATGGATATTTTTGTAAAAATTGAAAATCTTAGCCCTATTTATAAATAATTGTTTTCTCCATTAGTGACTTCAGGAAGTTTGGAAAGAAATTCTGAAGTCTGAGTACAAGCTGGTCAAGTTGTGTTAGAGACCTTTCAGGATGACTCTTGTCTTTGTGGAGCTGAGACTCGAAAGAGCAGCATTCAATTTCTTATACTGATTAAATGCTTAACTTTCATGACCGTGCTACTGCTGCTGTTTCAAGCCTCATTTGGGTCAGCAGCAGGAGTCTCTCTTACTGCCCAAAAGGCAATGACAGACTATGTCTCTTACGCAGAATAATACTGTGTATGCAATATATTAACTAAAGAAAAATTTAAGCTTATTAGGCTGGGTATGAATGAGAAGGAGATTGTAATGTGCTTTTAGAAGTTGAAGGAAACAGGGTAAAAATGATTATTTTTCTCTAATTACTTATTTTATCCTGAGGAAAATGGCAGCTCCCCATTTTTCATAGCCTTCTCCATCCTGTCACTTCTGTTCTGAAGAGACATAGGCTCTGAAGGAATTAGTTTGGTGAGCAAACAGGCTCTTTTGTTTTCTTCTGCCATTTTTCTTTGTGCATTGGCAAAGCCACCTGCCCGCTCTCCAGCAGGTTTCTCATCTCCACTGCAGGCCTCACGTGTGTGAGTAATTCAGCTTCTGATGTGCTGTGACTGCCGCCCTTGGTGCGGGACAGGTGTGTCTCCCTCGTTGCACTGTTTGTATACATGCTGGGGATGCTGTGTAAATGCTTAAGGATCTCTTTGATGTGTATCTTCAGAAAGGCTGCTATCAAGGCAGTACTTCACGACTGGGATAACAGATAACTGATACATACAGTTAATAGTAATTGTAACAGTTCATACCAAAGAAATTGGAACTGGACCTTCAGGAACAGACTTGTAACAGATCTTTAAAGCTGACAGTCTAGTGGATGAATGTTTTGTAGGAATAATTATTACTAATTAATTTTATGCCTGTTAGATTTTTTTTTCCAATGGAACGATTTCTTACTGGGAGATATTTTGCATGAATTTGCCAGTTTCAACAATTTTTTTTCCCCTGTAAGAATCTATATTTTATCTGTGTTGGTTTTTATAGTAGCAGAATGGTTTCAGGGAAAAAGTATTTAATTTTGTCAGTTAAGCTTATTTTGCTTACATGTATTTTGCCAAAACAACTATTATGTAATTAATACAGACAATATTTCAATGTCTTCGTATATTAATTTTATTATAGTTGTATTTTACATTTAGTGTTATGATGACAATTTACAAATAAGAACCTGTGAATGTGGAAGCAGATAAAATATATTATTTTCAAGAGCATGGAGTTGTAATATAGTTGGGGTTCTTTCCTATAGATTGTGAAGAATAGTCATTTTAAGAGAAAATGTTCTTTTCGGAGAAAAGTTTGATCACAGTTCTTCTCAAAAAAACCATGTTGTTTTTCAGTTACACATAGTATTAAAAATGGTGTGCGTATTCATGCAACTGGATGTGAGAAACTCTGCTGCTTCCTGAGGTGTGGCAGAAAGATACAAAGAAGCTTGTAGTAGTGATGACCCTGTGGAGCACTTTAACACACAGACTTTATAGCTGTTGTAGTCTCCATTTTTAATTTTCTCCTTCTTAGGCATATGTTTTTTAAATTTTATTAGGGCTTTATTAATAAATGTGTTGTCTCTTTTTTTATATAGACTTGAATTAATATTTTGGGTTCTGCCCGCATTACTTTAATATAACAAGCAGTGTGTTAGAAAGACTGTCTACAACAAGTATGTTGAATATTGCTCTGGAAAGCAGTCATGAGTCATCCAAACAATCCCAAGACTGTTAAAAAGGCTACCAAGTCTTTCAATATAGATCTAACTTATTTTGAATTTAATTCCTTACCTTCTGTGGCTTGTGTTTCCTGTATGATTGTTCTAGAAGGTTTTGTCTGAAGCTCTAAAACTGATAGTGTATCTGCCAAAGCTTTAAGTCTTGCTATGAAGTTGCAAAATCAAGCTTAATCTTATAAACCAAGTGACATTTGGAACTCGATGTCTTCTGTACTCACATGTATGATGAATATATTGCTAGAATGGAGACCTTAAAGTAATTTAAAATTTAAGAAACATGGGTTTTTTTCCATGAATGATGCTTCTTTTGCTATATGTTTTTGAGAGAAACCTTTAAGAAAAGAGGAAGTCTCTTATTTACACACTTGGTTTTTATTACCCAAGAGAGAGATTAATTTAAAATTTTATCATGTTACCAGGAACATCTATATCTCTTATATACAACAACAACAACAAAGGATACTGCTTTGACTAGTTTCTTGATAGTTTTTAGTGGAGACTATTACAGTTAGGGTTATTTTAGATTTGTGTCCTTGGTACTTTGTTGTTATTTCACAGTAACATGACCAGTAATGTCTTTGTACATATTCCTATACAACAGAATTGCACAGCAACTGTGAAAGTTAAGGTTAAAATGATTCCTTTGCTTTTCCTCACAACTGTATGCCTGCCTACTTTCATATGAACCAATTTTTAAAAATTCTGGATTTGAAAAATTACAACTGTAAATGCAAAGCAAAAATTAATAAATGGTGTTGTTTTCCCATCTTTCTTGTATATTAGTTGAAATGTGCTTATTCTGGAAAGAACTATATTTGTCATTTCAGTATATTTGTTGCTTGCAATTTTTATTTTGGGCAGTTCGGGTCAATGAGACAATTTAACTGTAACAGATTTTTTTCTGTCCCAATGTAACTTGTGAGAATGCTTATGTTAATTTTCAAAAGTTCTTTTTCTAGAGAAAAATAAGATCAAAGAAGTAATCCGGCATTTTTCTTAAAGAAATTAACAGCAATGGAAACCTTCATAGCACCGCTTTCTTATCTTCTATAAAGCAACTATACGAAAAAATAATCTGTTTTGGTCAGTAAATTAGGTAGTAAATGGGAAAGAGTTGGGAAAGCTTCAACATTTAGAGTTCTACAAACAGTCAAACACCTATCAATTTCCCAAAATTGATGGGATTATTTTTGAATGGGGGAAGCTTAATCACACCTTTTAGTATGTGGAAGACGCTGCATATGAAACCATCAGTTAATGTCAGAAATATACGTCTGAGCTGAAAAGATTTTTCCATATGCTGCAACCTTCACGAAGGCTGTACTAAGCAGAGCTTCATAAACAATCCTATTGATGCATAGGAATTCATCTCAGCTGTGTCAGCCTTGCAAGAGAGATGGGTGAAAAGCAGAAAATAGTTGTAGTTCCCCCCAGAAAGTTACACCTTAAAACAGGAATGCACTGAACACTCAAAAGGAAAAGATCCTGCAGAATCAGAATGTCATTTCTACATTTCTACTGTAATTTTTAAAGTGAAGTACTTGAAGAGTACTATCATCCATTATGTAATTTGTTTGCGGAGTGCCTGTTCTTGTTGTAGTTGAATACTTTTTTGCCCTTGGGGATGTTAGTTATATAAAGCTGATGGACCCGTGTATTGTAAAACAATACGTGTCTCTGATGGGGGGCTGGAATTCTTTATGTCCTGGAACACTGTTTTGAGGACTGACCAGTAAAAGTGAAGACAAGTAACTGAAACAGCCTTGCCATGTGTGTAGACTATTGAAGGAAGTTTGAAAGAATTAAATACTCAAAAATATCTTGCAAATGGTAGTGTGGTGGTAGTGTTTTTTCAGACACTGCATTGAAGGAGACCTTTTAAAAGTTTGAGGAGCTTTTTTAGATGTGGTTGCAACAAGTCGTCTTGGAACTGTTGCTTCTATCTCTAAGCTGCTCTCATCACTGGGAAACAGAAGTGTACATGATGTCTCTGAAAAGTAATTGAAAAAAATAATTGAAGTAGGCCACTAGCTACTCTATGTTCTCTTTTCTCAATGGGAGGAATTAGCCTTTTGTACTTTTTTGAATGTTCAATTTGTCACCCTTTTCCCGGCAGGAGAGATGTGCTCAGTGGAATATCTTGTGGTTTGATTTCATTTGTGCTGTAAGCAGAGCAGCTTTTATTGACCTTACAAGAAGATGCACACATTAGTATAGTGGATTATGTAGTTAATTTATATTTTGACTGACATAAAATATTAAGACTCATAACCATTTCTCTAGGACAAGACATATGTAAAGCAATGGGGACAGAAGTACTTACAGCACAGTACCACTGGCACAGATCAGTGGTGTATTAAAGTACACTCTTGGTGAAAGATGAATGGGAAGGTAGAGAAATGTGCCATTCCAGCAAGGCTGGAGTATGGACAAAGTTGTCACTGCAGGAGAATTTCGAATGGAAGGGGCTCTACGCATATTATATGTTCTTTAGATGCTTAAAAGAGGCAGAAGAACTTAAAAGCCACGAATGAATAAAGCTGGCAAGTTTTCCTTTCTGCTCCATCCACACAGTTTGTTAAATGATTCTCCTTGCTCTGGTAGCAGAGAGCCTGCCAGGAGTGCATTAAGCATTGTGATTAATGTCTGTCACATGTTTGTTCTCTCATCTTCTCCCCAGCAGGTGGTGTGTATATGCAGTGCAATTTTTTTTTTTTTTAAGGTTTAAAGAAAAGACTCTTTGCAAAGATGCATATATGTGTAAAAGGAGGCAGTGTCAAATAAGTGGAACATGTTCTTGGAGCAGAAAGGGCTTGTGATATTCCCAAGTTCCTGAAAACTGGGCTGAACAAGGAATAAAGTGTCTCCAGAAAGTTTCTGTCTCCACTGCAGCTGATTTCTGCTCTTGTTCTAGAGATGGCTTGTGAGCCAGTAGTAAAATAACAGTCTTTGTCACTTAAGATTGGGTTAACACTGGAGGCAGCCTGGGCTGTAGTGACCATACTCTGGTGAGTCTGGGATCTTAAGGAGCAAAGTAATGATCCTGAATATTGGAGAGCCAACTTCCAGTTGTTGAAGGAGTTGGTGAATGAGATCCCCTGGGAAATTGTCCTTAGGGACAAAGGAACTGACCAGAGTTGGCAACTCTTTAAGGACACTTTCCTCAGAGTGCAAGAGCTCTCCATGCCAGTGTGCAGGAAATCGGGCAAGGCAGGCTGGAAACTGGCATGGCTGAGCAAGGATCTGCTCCTCTCACTGTGGTGTAAGAAGGAAATGCAAAGCTAATGAAAGCAGGTCAGGTAACTTGTGGAAAGTATAGATGTATAGTTTGAACATGTAGGGATGGGGTCTGGAAAGCCAAGGCACGGAAGGAACAGGACTTAGCAAGGGATGTGAAGAATAACAAGAGGGGATTCTGTAAGTCAGAAAATAAAGGGCAAGGAGAGTATATCCCTCCTGAAAAATAAGAAGGGAGAACTGACAACAGTGGATGTGGACAAGGCTGAGATACTCAATGACTTTGCCTCAGTCTGCTGGCAGCCAGACTTCCCATATCACTCAAGTCTCTGAGCCTCCAGGCCAACTGCATCCTGAGCTACATCAAAACTGGAGTGACAAACAGGTCAAGAGAGATGATTCACACACTCTACTCCATCCTTGTGAGACCTCACCTGGAGTGCTGCATCCAGCTCTGGGGTCCCCGGCACAAGAAGGACATGGATCTGTTGGAACTAGCCCAGAGCAGGCCATGAAGATGATTAGAGGGGTGGGGCACCTCTCCTATGATGTCAGGCTGCGAGACTTGGGGTCATTCAGCCAGGAGAAGAGAAGGCTCTGGGGTCACCTCATTGAAGCCTTCCAGTACTTCAAGGGGATTTACAAAAAAAAGTGGAAGTGGCTTTTTACATGGGTAGATAGTGACAGGCCAACAGGGAATGGCTTTAAAGGAGATATTTAGATTTGATGTTAGGATGAAATTCTTTATTCATGCTGGTGAGGCATTGGAACAGGTTGTTGAGAGAAGATGTGGATTTCCCCCTCCTTGGAAGTGTTCAAGGCCAGGTTGGATGGGACCCACTAGATCAGCAACCTGATCTAGCGGGTGGCTTTCCTGTCTATGGTGGGTGGAGGTTGCACCTAGATGATCTTTAAGGTTCCTTCCAACCCAAAACATTCTGTGACTCTGTGTTTAAATTTGGGTTGTGTTTTAAAATACTTAGTCACATTTGTTATGAGGTCAGGTAACTTGAACTTTGAAACTGTGTTGGAAGGCAGGACTGACAGTGGCAGGAAAATTTCACATACTTACAACAATCTCTTTTGCTTAGAGAGTATTCTGGTCTACTCTGTTGGAATTGGAGCTTCCTCATGTTACTTGATAAGCCCATAGAATGTCTGAATGCTGGAGTGATAGGGACATGCCTGCCAAGTGCAGCCAGTTATTAGAAAGGTGCTTATACTTCTGTATTTATGACTGGAAAAAAGTGCTGGTTTTGTATTGGAAGTGCAACAAAAAAATTTTTAATCATTGTATTACAGTATTCTTCTTTCATATCATGTATATGAGTATAGTATCTTCTCTTAAAAGTTATAGTAATGACTATTAATAGATTATTTAAAGTAGTATATTTTTGTATAGTTTGGTTACTGTTAAATGGCAGAATGAAATGCATATGGTGAATAATGAAATTAATTTGAAAAAGTTTTTAGTTACTTTATCTGAAAAATATACCACAATTATTAGATCTTTGCAGGGTTCACTGTATGGTGGAAATGCCTACAGCTGATATAAATAGATTTACATTTTCTATGTATCTAAACTATTTGAACAAACATAAAACTAAGCAGATGTTCTTCCTTTATTATGAACACATTCTACTCTCTTTGGCTGTGCAATGTGAGGTTGTATTTGGGTACTGTTACCTTGGAATTTTAATCTCATTTACACAAGGTCTTGGTTACAGTTGCTTAGTAACACGCTGTGGAAAACGGATTTGTTGATTTATGATAATATATCTACAATATCCTTATAATTAAAGATGTTGAAAGGAAAGTAAGTGCACAACATGGGTGTGTATTCCAGCTGTGTGTATGTTTCTAATAGCTTCTGTTTTCACTATATGTCTTACAATGCATGTCTTTGTAGGGCTTGGTGTTTTATGTAACTCACCTGACTCACACCATTGTACCAGGTTTTGTGGTAGTTTTGGATAATGCAGTTTTACAGCATTTGTAGGTGAATCTGAAATCCTGAGATTTAGCAAATAACTTCCACTGGACTGCAGTTCCAGCATGGCAACTATTTTCTCAGACTTGCATTGATATCAGGAATATATCAGGAATAACTGTGTGTCTGAGAGAAAGAGAGGCTCATGTGCATGGTGTTACACTCACATTCCTAGGACAGAGAAGTGTGTTAGAGATTAAGCATCATGAGACTTGTAGAACATCTTTTTTGACAGCTAAAGGAAGTATCTAGAGAAGCGTTGGCTGTTGCGTGTTGCTTGTCTTCAAGTACTTAAAAGTACTGTTATTTTAAGGCTTCCTGAAAAGTTAAAGGTCTTTTGTTTCTTTGCAAACAGGGCTTAAGATTTGTTTACCTCCTCTGCAATATATTACAGAAGAATTTAGAAATTGAGAAGTTTCTAACACTAGCTAATTGTTTAAAACGCCTGTGAAAGCTAGAATTAAGCAAGGACCTCTGGGACAGATGGAATGTTATTAAAATCCTGGAGCCTACTTTAATCACAGACCCAACCCCATGAAAAAATGCAAATTAATTTAACAAATTTATAAATAAACCAAACTAAATGTCTTGTATGATGAGGCCTGAATTTAGTGTCTTCTTCTATATGCTTTAGAACGTAAAACTCAAAACATTTAAATAACTGTGAGGCCAGATAACAGGAGGTTTTGTGCAGGGCAAAACATATTGGTGTTATATAATGAAATAATAATAGTTTTGCCTCTCTGCCTACTGTATTTGCCTGTTTCCTTGTGAAATGAAGTTATTCAGGTTCTTATGAGGCTGAGAAAATTTACAAAGACCCATACAAAATACATCTAATTTCTTCAGGTTTCTTCTGTATGTAATGCAAGAATGCAGAGAAAATTATTTTAAAAGTGCCGTTCACAGGCCTCAGTTCAGTTGAATGTTTTGCTTCCAGCTTTCAGATAGTTGTAACCTTTTATGGTTGTTTCACTATTATCATATCCCTTGACTGGAAAACTGTGGGTGGCATTCATCTTGCCTACCTTTGACATATCCCACACCGATGTACGTAAGCCAAAATCATTGTAATAGTCCTGTTTTTGTAGTTGGTGGAGAAATAAATGCTTTAAGATTTCAGTTCATCTGACTCATTTTATGATAGATGAAACAGACTTTATTCATCATTAATTATGTTACCTTAATCTTCATGAGTTGGCTCGGATACAGAGGCTTATCTTTCACGAAGTGAATCTTCTGTGAGAGAACCAATTTACAATGGCTGTCCCTGGACAACTGTCAGAACCAAGTATCTTAATTTTCTGGAGCTGATACCAACTCAGGTTTCCAGACCTTTGGTGTTTCATAGGCACTTGAGCAAGTTTGTGGGAGAGGAAAGATTTCAGTTGTTCCACTCCATTTTTAAGCCTATTTTTGAGCTCTGCCTGTCACCTCACTGCACATTGTGTCCCTGCACGATTGTCTTCACATTCTTGTGTTATTCAAACCCGCATCATAAATGTAAAAACAAAACAAAAACTACAAAAAAATCCATCACTTTCTATCTCAAAATACTAATCTCATGGTTTTAGAAGAAAAATACTCGCCCTATTATTGATGATCTCTTTCTGCATCTCCAGGCTGCACTTGAAGAATGTGTTCACGGTTGGTCCCCACAATTCAAGAAAGATAAGGGCAGACAGGAGAAGGTCCAAAAGAGGGCCACAAAGATGATCAAAGGGCAGGAGAATCTTCCCTTTGAGGAAAGATTGAAGGCATTAAATATTTTCTTCCTGAAGAAGAGAAGATTCAAGGAGGGCCTCATTGCGCTATTCCAGTCCTTTAAGGGAAGCTACAAAGAGGCAGGAGGCTCTCTCTTTGCAAGGAACCACATGAAGAAGACAAGGGAACAGGTTGCATTGGGAGAAGATTTATCTTGACACAAGAAATTTATTTATTTATTTATTACAGTAAGCACATCCTCTCCAGGGATGTAGCAGTCTTCATCACTGGAGGTTTTCAAAATGCAGTTGGACGGGGGGCTAGGTAATCTCACCTGGGATAGCTGTCCCATGAAAGGCTGATTTGGATGGTCTTTTGAGGTCCCTTCCAATCAGGGATGTTCAGTGATTATATGAGAGATCTGAAATCTATGTCAGTATTGTCTTGGGTCTAATAACCAAGGACCGTTGTGAATTCCTCAGGCATGGTTATGAGGAAAATTAGGTGAATTCAAACAATTTATTTTGTATTGATGAGTTTACGCAGATTGGATTTGTTATAAGCTCTCTTAAAACTGAAAGTGCAGGGCTTATTCAACTCAGATTTATGAATTTTGAGCTACACATTAGACTGACATTTAAAAAAATATGTCATACAGCCTGAGGAAAAACATTCCACAGCCAATTAAAAATATTGCAAAAAGTCTGAATTTAGTCATATGCCTTTTTAAATCTTAATGAGAAATATAGAGTAACTCAGCAATGAGCATCTCTGCTAGTTAGAAAATATATTTCTAAATGTATCTCTTAAAAGCAAATTATATGGAATTGGGTTGGTCTCTGAGACTACATGCAGAGGACAGTGAGGTAAAAGCTTTTATGACATCCAGAAATCCATCATGACACACTGTATGGTAGGCTGTCCAATGAGCAGTGACCTTTTTCTTCCAATACATGGGATCTCAGTCACTTGAGGCACCCCTGCAGACAGACAGCAAAGAAGGGCCATACTCTTTTATTTAAGATGTGATGGAGTGCTTGTTTATTTTTCCTTTTTTCTCCCAGTTCTTTTCTGTCCTTTCAGAATGATCTGATTAATTGGTATTCAGTGTTTGGAAACCCTTTCTATAGTCTTTCATTAAACAGAAAAATTAATTTGCTAAATCCAAGTCAGCAATTTATCTCTTCTCTCCAAGCTCTCTATTTGTTTTATAGTCTCCTGTGTGCTTTGTCTGTCTTGTTAATAAAAGTGAAGATGTACAAATTCTTGGACAAAAGATCTATGTGCATTGAACTGTATACCTAGTAATTCTTAAATTTATAAAGATCTGTCCTTAACATTTTCACATATACAAATACTATTCAATGAATTCTATTAAAATGTAACTTTTTCTGTTAGCTTCTAAGCTCAAGGAAGAATTTTGCTGATGTTGGTGATAATTCTGTAGGCAATGAAAGCAGTACTTTCAGAATACTCTGCTGGTTAGTCATGTAGCTTTTTTATTTACCAGGCTCTCGGAGGTGGTGGTTGGCATTAGGATGCTTGTTAGTCGGGCTGCAACACCAGTGAATTCCCCTGACCACGCGTCTGATAGCATGAAGCAGTGGCCGTGGCCTTGCAGTGGTTTGATCTACTGTAGATAGAAAAGGGGACCATATTGTGCCACTCTGCCTGTATAAGAACCAGAATTTTCCCTTTTTTATCCGGGTGAATTTCTGCCCACAGCAAAGCATCATGCTGCCTTTCTGGTGGTATAATCACTCACTTGGTAATGCAGTTTCCATCAAGCAAGTACCCACCTTGTTCTGTCTTTCAAGTGTTTACTTCCCAGTTGTGTTGAAACACGGAGGTTGCTTTCTGCTGTCGCTTTCAGGTGTTTGCCTGGGCCTGCTGGATGACATGCTCTTACAGCTTTTGAAAAAGCAAGATTCAAATAGCTGTTATCTCTATGATATTTTTTTTTCCTGTTTGGTTAACAAAGGTGAACAATGACTGTTTTGAGGTAGGAAAAAGCCTTTATTAATATTTTAGAAATGCAGGTCCTTCTGCATTACCTTTAGATTTCCTTTTACATCAGTACAACTTGTCTTCTATATGACTAAAGTATTTCACTAAGAAAGAAACACTATCACAGAATGTTCTGTTTGGTTTGGTGGTTGATGTAATGGATCTATTTCTAACTGATAACATGGAACTGTATTTCACAGAGAAAGAGAAGTTCACAGTTGGCCCATGTGTGGCTGTTGTCTGTGACTATTTTTGTTGTCACTCACCAAGTTTGATTAACAACTCACCAAATTGTTGATTAGCAAACTTCTGAAAAAACATTGAGGCTGGTGAGCATAGTAATCTATAACTTGTCACAGTGAGAGAACCCACAGAAGTTTTTTCTTTGAAAGAAGATAAAATTCCTTATTTAAAAAGATTGTTTCTTAAGCATTTAATACTTAAACTGTTATATAGTCAGATATTTTAATTAATGAGAAAATATTCCATTTGATATATTTTTACTTGTTCTTTTTTGAGGGATTCTTTCCCTTCTCATTCAGTTGTGGAGCTAAATCTTGCATAAAATAGACATTTAATATTAAATTTCTGGCCTAATTATAAATGTACCCATAATCTCATAAATATTATTCTGACATTATCTGTGAAGTGAAAGGGAAGTTATGAATACACTTCTTGTTCTGCCTTTATAATACCTTATAAAGGTATAATACCTTCAGACTATAGATAAATTAGCATTTTCTTTTTTCATAGAACAGTTCCAGTATAGTGAAAAATTATAATTTATGGACATTTATGTTAGTTTACTTTGAATATTGATTAGATTTTTGACCAGCAAGGGTATCTGGTGGAAATATATCAGCTCCATATCAATATAGTCAATCTGTTTAGATACTGAATGTCATATTGGTCCGACTAGCATTTAGTGTTAAATTTCATTGTGTCAATTAATATAGTAGTGTATAAAACCAGAAGTGAGCACCTCCTTAACCCCAAGTTTCTTTATTGATGGTGAAATCCTATCTGTTTAAAAGTATATGGTGCCCTTCATGTTTGGGTGTTCCCTTAGGTAATGGTGAGAGCAAGCAAGCTCTATACCTCTGGTATTGAGTCCTTTCCTAATGCACTGCTAGACGAGCTCTAAATAGTAGTGGGGAAAAACCCCAGGGTGTGAGAGTTGGATAGTTATGGGTGAGCTGTGTAAGGGAAATTTTGTGGAAATGGGACTTACTGTTTTTACAAGCATCTTTCTGTTATTTCTTACAACGGAAAAGACACCAAAGACTTGTCCTTGCTTTAGCTGGCTCATAGGAGCAGTCTAGGTAGGACACAAATTACTGTAGTAATGGGCACACAAGGAAGTGATGTACCTAGCAAATGCCTGGGGCTATTTCAGCTCTCTGGCATGAGTGACCAAATACGTACCCAGTGCTATTTGTGGTAGGAAGCTGTACTCAGCACACACCAGTAAGGAAATAATGTAATAATATCTAGTGGTAGAGAAGTGTCATTTTGTCTACCCTAAGTGGAAATAAATTAATATTAATGAAGACACTATTAAAAATTATATGACAAATAAATGTAATTATTCCCATTGTTCTGTGTGTCTTTTTATAAATATATAGCTAATGCATACATTTGTCTTAGTGTGGAAGACATACATTTGTCTTAGCATGGAAGAGCTAAAGACTGGAGACCAACTTTGTATCATTTTAGCCCATCTTGCACTGCAGTAGGACTGTGTTTACCTAAATTTTGCTGACTATATGTTTTTCTAATCTGTTCTTAAAATTTAGTTTGCTTAGAGTCCTTGTTGTGTTATGTCCTTATAACTCTAATTTTTTCTGAAATTCATCTTATATTCTGTAGCTTTATATTAATTATTTTTCTTCTTTCCTAGTCATGTTGAGAGCAGTTGCTACCTCTGTTTTTTTGTAATGTGTTATGTATATTGTAATGCTGTTCCCATAGCTCACATCAGACATTCTTTTTAGACTGAAAAACCCCTAAATTCCTCTAGTCCTTTTTAATACTTTAAGAAACTTTTATAATTCCTGCTGCTTTCCGCAGATTCCTCCTAGTTTGTCTTTTTTTCAGAGTGACATTTACATTTTAACAATAGTATTATGTATCATACTGATGACTTGCATTTAGCCTGTCTTCTCGTATCACTTCCAAAGAATCTCTTCCTAGCTGTTGTATAGACAAAAATGAGCTAATGGGAAATGTGACTCTGAAAACTTCTGAGAAGGTATCTAAAAGGAGGAATACATGTCAGGTAGCTGAAGCAGGCATCTCCAAAGAAGAACAAGTTGTTTACTGTCTTTAGTGAGCTGATTATGTGAATGCTTCTGCCATATTAATTTGATTTCATAATGCAGCTGATGCCAGAAGCTGCAGTCCTCTCTAGTGGGTGTTGCCAGTAGGGCAGCAGGCTGTGGTCATGGTAGGGTCAGAGGGCATTTGGAAGAGCCATGGCTGCCCAAGGTGGTGGTCTTGTCCAGCTAGACAACTGGTAGGATCTGAGGAGACCTAATTTCTGTGCAGGTCTTCTTGGTTCTGCTTGGTTCCTGTTTCACAGGACAATTACTTTGTTTCTTTACACTTGAGTGCTCTTTTATTGTTAAATGAAGAGACTGATTTGCTATGCTCGTGAGAAGCTCTATGTAAGAACTAATTTGTATTCTATTTCTTACAAAAATGTTTTGAAATTATATGGTAGGATACTATTACATATTAAATAAATAAAGGGTATACTCTTGAATGCATGTAGGTTTATTTCAGTATAGTGTGAAACATTGCTTCAGTTACTGGGCACCTTTATTTTCTGTTTAACATGTACATTTGCTGAAGACTTATTGGAACATTTTGAGGGCGGTTTTATTGCACAATTGCTAATTTGTAAAAGATGCAGTGGAAGTACCTGAAATTAAAGGATGTATTTGGTCCTGTATCAGCTTCCTGTTTAGTACTGAAAAATGCTAAATACCCCCAAACATCCCCCAAATTCCCTGAGAGAAACAGCCCAAAATTCTGGCAGGGTTAAATGTTTCAGCAACCTTCTAATGAGAGCTACAATTCACTTCATATACTGAGTAATTAGGGATCAGACTGTCTGTATAAGATGAAATGTCAAGATACTTTTAGCAGAGCCTCTGTTTCTGAGGAAGAGAACTCTGCCTGTATTCCTGGATACCCACATTCAGCAAAGTATGCATGAAAACTTGAGAAATGAAGTGGCAAATATACTTTAATTCTTTAAATTTTCATGACTGCAAATATAACAGCAGTTATAATACCTTCAGTGTTCAGTTCAGCCTCTTCCAGTCTTGTAATTTGCCCAGCTTGTCTCTGTTGTGTGATGAGGAGCGTAGGTTGATCAGCAAAGTGTACAAGACTGCTCTTAGATTTGTAAGAGTATGAAAAATTTTGATGTCATTCAAACAACTTCTGGATTCACTTTGTAGATCAGTTTACATGCATATATTAAATATTAATGTGATAACATATAATGCATGTATATTAAACATATTTTTGTCTTTACTCTCTTTTGCCTAATACACAGGACAAATGTGCACATACTGTTTGATGATCTTCCTTACATGATAGATCAATCCCATATCTTGTTGATAACTGTGCAAAAGTCAAGAAAAGATTATTTATTGTCAACAAGACTTCCCTTAGCAAATCTTCACTAAATCCAGTAACCTCCTGCAACTGTCATGAAAACTTTCTCATATTCTTAATTCTCTTTGAATTTTCTCTACTGAAAATATCTTAGGTGTAATTTAAAGTGTTTCTTCCTCTTCAGGTAAGCATAGCATCTCTTTCCGTTTAGTTTAGTGACAAAGTAAGAGATGCTATCAAATCTTCTCTGTGTGTGGTCAGCCATTAGCTGACTGATTAGCCAGTCTCAGGGCAAAACAGAAATAGGGTTATCAGGCCTTCATTTCTGGCTTCAGCTCTTTTACTGTAAGTTTGTACTTGAAAGAAACCCTGGTGTTTTGCCTGTCTCTTTCTTTATGTTAGAGAATAAGTGCAGTAATTCTCTATGGTATATGTTCTAGTGACTTGGTGTGCAGAGGACGCCAGGATGACGGTGTGAACTCCATCCATAGTTGTCATCTAGTCTGAGGGGCTGAGCTGCTTGAAATCTAGGAGTGTGCATCCTGCCATGATGGCTTCCCAGACGAGTAGTTTCTGCTTGGCCACCTCAGGACTTGAACATTCTCATCTCACCCACCTGAATCCAAAGGAAAATAATGACACCTGAGGCACTGGATACGATCTGGGCTAGGGAGATGAAGTGAGGGAGTAGTAAGTGCCACTCAGCGAGAAGACACTGAAATATCAATGTTCATCCTCCTATCTCTTTCCCAGAATGGATATCTGCTATTCTGGGGTTGGTACCACCTTGGTACCTGGTATTTGTGGTTATTAGTACAACAAGCCATCAAGTCCGTTTCAAAAGAAGTACAGGATCTGGGGTATGGCTCTTATACCATATAGGTCTTAACAGCCAGGTAACCAGTTACACTTAAGATTTGAGAAGAACTCAGAGAGGACCTAGAAATTGTGTCTGGACATCAAAGTGATAGTAATACCACCTGATGCTACCACAATGGAGATCTTGCAGCAGGACCATGCCCTGCTGTTTACCTGTGCATGTACAGCAATTCTGAGCATACTTAGGCTGGTTGTGATTATGTTGCTTTACCCAGCAGGCACAGTATCAACACTGCACCAAGTGTCCAAAATACACAGGGCCTCCTCATGCTTGGGTTTAAACAGACCTGGGAGAAGGTCAGATACAGCTGGAAAGCAGCAGAGAGGCTGCCTAGTTTGGTGAGCTGGTTACAGGTGGTTGTTGGTTTTGGTTTTAAAAATATTTCTCTCTGACATTATTAAAAAAAATCCTTTTGAAGTTCTTTACCTGAAAAATATCACTGATCTTCTGGAGATGGGAATACTGTAGAAGGGGCATTGTTGGGAAGGCTTATTTACATTTTTATTTTTAAAAATACAATACACTCTTGCCTCTGTCCTCCCACACACCTCCAGGAAGGAGCAGGACTTTGATCTTCCTGTGACTATGTATTCAGGCCCCTTGTTGCCTGCAAACCAGGGCACTGCACCAGCAGTGTGGAGCAGAGCTGACTCCCAGTCCCTCGAACAGGGTGCTAAAGAGCTGCTTAGCAACGCGCCTCAGCGCCAGCGGCCGCCCCAGCCCAGGGAGGCTGCCAGGGGAGACGAGTTTTCAAAGTGCGATCTTCTATTTCAATATTTCTTACAGTGTACAGATAGCTGGAAAAGAGGGCAGCAGGCAGAATGAAAGCAAAGAAACTGCGGAGGAGGAATGAGAAATAAAGGAAGGGTGTCAAGGCTCTGAGTGAGCAAGGATCCAAGGAAAAATAAGAGAGTAAAATTGGAGAAGGAAAACTGCAGGATGCAAGAGAGGATGTGATTAGAGAATACAGCAGATATTCAGAACTGAGACTGCTAGAAGAGGGAGGTCTTCATCTTCAGGATGAAAGTTTGGCAATAAAATATTACCAAAGTGAAATGATATTGAAATAGTACAACAGTGATGACAGAATTTCTGTTTTGTTTTTCTTTCATTCACTTCTTTTCAGAATGAATTCAGAAACAGTTGAACACAATTATGCAGTAACTGTGCTGTGTTAGTGTTCACAGTCAAATGACTTAGTAGCCCTTACTAGGAGAGAATTAGAAAAAATGAGCAACTTCTGCACAAGTTTTCATGCTCTTAACTTCACAGAGTTACTTCTCTTTAAGACAGCAATGACAGTCTGTATCACTAGAAGTGCTTTCTCCCCTTTTCTGTATAAACACAGACAAGTTAAGAATTTCATTTATCATCAGATTTTTTTTTGATTTGATGAAATGGAGAGTTGGCAACATTGCTTTTTTCTTTCCAGTTTCCTCAGCATCTGCAATTACCCTTTCCTTCTCCCTAAAGCTTCTGTGCTGCTTGAAAATTCTGTCTACTCTCTTATCCTTGACCTTATTGCTAATTCTCTGTTTGACAGTCTCTTCTTGGGTCTCCTTTACTCCCTGAAAATTGCACTTTAGACTTGGTAGCAACAGTTTTTACCTGGCCACATCATAAGAGACCTTTTGCAGTTGTTGTACCTGGGTATTTTTGATGACATGAGAATCCTTAGTCACATGTGTGGAAAATAATTTTTTTCTTCAGGCTTCACAATATTTTTTTTTTAATTCCCTCCCCCCCACCCCAGGTTTGGGCATGGGTTTTGGCAGCTTTTGTGGCATCTTCTAGTGCCTTACATACCGTTTTATTTATGATGTGGGGAAGAGAATTCCATCAGGCCTCTCCTTGTCTGACTTGGTAACATCCCTGGATAGCCTAATTTCATTTTGGGACTGTACGTGATAGGTGTATATAAGTGTTTAATAGATGAGCTTCCCTCCTTATCTTAGACTTTTCCAATGGCATTCTGCTAACAAAATGTAAACATGGCCAAACCCATCCACCGCTTTTCTCCAGGCTCTTGTACTTCTTCATTTCTTTGAGGGCCACTGTCTTAATTTTCTGTCCTATGTAAGCAAAACTGTGGTATGTAACTTCCATACCTCTTCTTTCTCCCCCAGTTTGATACAGTTTCCTACCACATTTCACTCATTGCATCTCCACTACTGTCCCCCTTGTCTCTGTTTCTGTTTTGAAACTGTTGTCTTGGCTTTGATGGTTTGTTTGGCACCTTTTATTTACTTGGATGTCCATTTCTCCATCTCTTGCCTCTTTCCAACCTCTCTAAATGTGACCAAGAGCTGCCCTATTTTGTCTCTGATTTTGACTTTACCTACTGGATGGTACATAACTATTAATTCGTTTTATATTCCCTCCAATTCCACCCTTGTCTTTCCAGTCTTGATTCCATTCTCATTCAAATCCCTCCTTTGTGAGCAAGCATTCAAAAGGGCTTTTAAATCCTGGGTTTTCTGTTGCATCTTCATTAAGGCTTACTTTAAAACGAGTCGGAAAATACAGAAAGTAAGCAAAAAGTAACTCCTAACCTTGACTACATTCCTGCCTTAGTCTCTCTTTCAACTGCTTTGACCTTCATTACTTCTTCTTCCTGTGTCGTCTATATAGATTATAAACAACTGTATCAAGGACTGAGTTTTTTTTGCACAGTACTGACACACTGTGGGTGTTCTATAAAGAGAAGATGGTGACGAGGATTTAGCAAATTTAGTACATTTTGAGATTTTATTTTAGTATTTGACAGATTCTTTTTTTTTCAGTATTTCATTAGCATTTTCTTAATCTAATAGGATGACTCCTGCAGTATGCACCTTGCAATTAAGGTCTATGGATTTTAAGCTCATTTTTTTGTTTAGAATTTTTTTAATAAATAGAATTTTGTGTCCAGTTTGCTGCTAATAGCAGCAAACAGTATATTCTCATCCAATCTCCTCACTCAAGCTTTGCATTTTCCTAAATCACATAAAGTCCAATAACTGTTACTGAACTCTGAGATGTCCTTCGGTGATACATGAAATAGTATTTGACTTCCACACTGTATCAAGAAAGGAAGAGCTTCACAGTAACTTCTGTTTGAATGGCTCTCACTAGATGTGGACATGAGATTATAAGCAGTGTAATATGGTTGTATACTTGTGTTTGTTTCAAACAGTAATTCCTCCTGAAAAATAGAGTATCTGTTCAGAGTTTAGGGAGACTAGAGCAGAGATTCTGGGGAAAGGCTACTTCTGGATCAAAAAAGGTTAGAATAAAGCCTGAAGAGGATCACAAAATTCAACTGGTTCATGAAGCTTGAAGTTAATGGAGCTTCCACATATTGTCTGTAGGCATTAAAGCATGCAGAAGCAAGATGTTTCTATCAGATGTCAAGACAGATGAAGCTAGAGATGAATTTAAAAGAGTGGCAAGGGGAAAAACAGATGAAAATCAGGCAGAAGTGGAGTCAGGCTGCAACATGTGTGAGAATAGTTGTTTTGATCTGCAATAAGCTGTGTTGACATACACTTTTTTGTCAAACACACATTAAACACATATATTTTTTCCTAGCCAGTGTTCTGTGTGTGTGCTGTGGCTGTAAGATGTGTACATCGGAGAATTGTGGAGGGGTTCACTAATTCCTAAGGCAAAATCAAGGTATTGATTTAACTTTAATTTCTATTGGTACAGGTACACAAGCTGAATTTGTTTTCCAGTTTTGAATACTTTTCATGTATAAGATCCAAGTTTACCTTTAAAGTATGCAGGGAATGGAAATTTCCACTGTCAGATTTTCCTTGCAGTGAAATAGCTTGCCTCCCACACTCTGTAGTAGTATTATATTCACAGTCCTACACAGGGTATGCCTGATCTGTTCCTTCATCATGTCATGCTCAAACAAGGGCTGAGGTGGAGCTGTAGAGGTCACTGTACAAGTACATGTAGATTTGCATTGTTTCTGTGGCTCACTGAGCTGTCCCTCATGGAAGAACTGAAATACTCTGCCAGTATCACTACCAGAATGTAACTATGGAATGGTGGAAAGCAGATTTAGTAAGATAAAGTCCTACAGAATTCATTCTGTGTGTAAGACTCTGTAAAATGTAGGGCCTACTTATTTATCTTTATAATACATGGAAAAAAGTGCACACCCAGAGGGAAATTGCCACTAGGTAATCAGGATTTTCCAGCAGTGACTTAAATAAGCTAAGACATTCAAAGTCTTGTGTTTTGCAGTTTTGTATTGTACTCCAAGGTAACATCAACTGTTTTAAAGATGGTAGAAACTAATTTTTTCCATGTCAACTATGGATGACTATCTGCAGTGTTGGAAAATTCTATGTTTGACTTTTAGTGTTCTCATTCTGAAAGTGATTTTGAGTTGACTTGAAACATGCAACAGTTTTTTCTTTATTTCTTCTTAGTCCTAGATTAAAGCTAGTACAGCCTGGGAAGAAGGCAAAGCAAAGAAATGCAGACTAGAGTACAGTTAACTCAATTTTTGAATGTGATGTTTGCATTTTAAGGTTAGACTCTGTGCATGTGCAGTGGAAGTTCGTGGAAAGTCTTGGCAATTGCTGAGCTGCCTTGAATGGTAAAGGTTTAGAAAATGTGGGTATGTCTATAGCTGCCCTGCTGTGAGAAAAGCTGAAAAGCTGTTGCTCCTGCTGGGTGTTGCTTTACTGCTGGGTGCTCAGCAGTTGGGACAATGGGGTGTATTATTTCAGTAGGGGCAGAGCATTTGTAAAAGTTTCTAAGCCACTCTTACTGAAACAAAAACTGAGTTCCTTTTGTTTCATTTTTTCCCTTGCAAAAATAATGACGTCTTTCTTTTCTTAAATTCACTTTGAATGCTTATGACTTTGAAATCTCACAACTTTTTGTCTGCTACACTCAGAAGTTATTTCTGTGAATCTTTAGAAATTATTCCATGTGTAATTATAATCAGCTGTATTGTTGGAAAACTTGTGTTAAACATTGCTTGCTGCATGTCTGTGATTTATAGTGACTGCAACAATTAATCGCTTGATACCGGCTGGGGGTATCAATGAGAAATTGCAAGGGTGTTATTTCACTGAGCTGCATTTGACCATTTTCCAGCTACTCTCATTTTCAACTGATGTCAGAGGAGTACAAGGTTTCTCAGGCATGAGATAATGTTACAGCCTTGGCATAGTGACTAGATGCATGGGCCAGACTGGCTGCTGCATTTTCCCGTGGAAAAAGATGCAAAATTCTATCATTACACAATTAACAAAAAATATGCACAAAACTGATGGAAACCACGCGTGTTCCTTTTAGGGCAAATGTTGGTTTGTGTGAGTATTCAGTGATAATGGTGGTGAGATGGCGTGATTGTCTGTTAGGAATGTGCCACCATGGTATAAACTGTAATGGCTGCAGCTTAAATGCTTGAGTTGTCTCTGTGTGTTTGGCACAGTTTTAGTATTACTGCTTCCAGCTATTTAGCATTGAGCATTAATTTTTGAGATTGTTAGATGCTGTAAATTAGAATGCTGTCTTTCTTGTTTGAAACGGTTACAAAGGAAATGAAGTATCTCTACTGAAATGCTTATTCATTAGGTTAATGTAATTTAATAACACATTATGCACAAGAAGCCAAAAATGAAACTAGAGGATTGTTTAACAATTAGTAAATCTTGCATGAATAGACACTGGGAGAGACTGGAGAAAGATAAGTGTTGCTTCTCTCTCAGCTTTCTAGTAGAATGGTTTTAGGATGATTTAAAATACAAGATCAAATCACTTCTTAATTTGGGTGAGTTTGAAAGAATGAAAAATCCAAGAAAGTTATAAAACAGTTGATGACATCCAGAAAAAGACAAGCACAAAAGGTCAGAGAAATTTTGCATGATTCAGTGTATGAATAATACATTATTTTCCAGAGAATATTTTATGAAGTGATTGTCCTTTGTTATGTTTATGTGTGAGAATTGGGTTTTGTCACCAGCAAGAAGAATTCATTTTCCTGTAGCTTTTTCTTAAATGCTAATTTATTGCGATGAAAGATGCCAAAGTGACAGATCTGAAGAATGAAGCCCTCTATTTATCTTCTGAATGGATGGAGCACGAGTAGCAGTGGAGCCTTTCTCATGCTCTTTTGCCAGTGCGCCACAATCTTTTTACCATATCCTGAGCATATTTTTACCAGTGAGAGGTGCTTATTCATTCCATAGCTTCCTTAATGGACTACCAAGGGTATCAATTAGTGACAAGTGCACAGTAGCTTTACAGCTTGGATACCTGCCCAGTAGGAACAGAAACTACCAACTCTTTCACACAGGCCACAGGACAACCGTCAGAGCAGTGAATTAGTGTCACTCCAGATAGGAGCTGTTCGCAGTTGAGCAGAGGGAGGACAGAAAGATCCTAGTCTTACCACCAAACATCTTAACATTTACCTCCACTTTAGCTCACTTGTCTTTACACTGTGCAATAGTTTTTAAGACACTGATGTTGCTGTACTACAGATGCTGCTGTAAAGTAATAAGTAAATAATAAATGAAATAGTTTTTGTGTGTGTGTTTCTCAGTGTCCTTTTGTCTGCTCTCTATGAGCTTGATCTGAGTAGTACCAGTGCTTTTAAAAACCTTGGACTAGAAAATAGGATTATTGTGGCTTAGAACTGGAATTTACAGTCCAGTTTTAATTGCAGTGTTATTCTTGGTTTGGTTATGGTTCCTGAATTTAATTCCTTGGTCCTGCACACATTCAAATAGATATAAGAAAAAAAAACACTGCAGAAAAGAGCATGATAAACTGGAATATTGTATAAATCTTGAGTGAGGTAAAAGCAATACTTGTTTAGATTAGTTTGCTTGAACATTCAGGTAATAAAGCTTTCCATGTTCTTTGCAATTGTTCCTGTGTCTAGCACCATATCACACAAGTTATTCTACAGCAGATTTCTTCCTGTGAGTCTTGTCCAGGCTTGTTAAGACTTGCACATTGAGTTGGAAACTGTGCTAATTCCCTTCTACTTCCAGCTCCCTTCTTGTCAGCTATGTGCTCCAAATGCCGGCACAGTTCTGTCCCCTCAGACTGATTCTGGCTTGCACAAAACCCAGTGCCTAACCCAGGAGAGAAGCTCGCGAGGCCTGTGTTTCACAGCCCTTTGCAGAGTGACTGTATGGGCATGCTCAGAAAAGTGAAGTTTAATTAACAAGGGGGTGAATTTGTAACATATAAATTAAATCAGATTAAACTAGGCCACTTTACTTATGAATGAAAATGTCCACATGGGGGTTTAATATATTTTAACTAACGCATTTTGAACTCACACTTGAATTCAATTTGGCTCAGCATTCACAATTTTCCCTGCACAGATCTGTCCATAGAATTTTAAGGAAGAAAAAGATTTGATGCAATTTCTTATAAAGGTCCACCCCTACTTCACCCCAATAATTAGTTCTGCAAGTTTTATCTGTCAGTGAATGAAAGTAGTCATGGAAGCTAGATACTGAACAGAGTTGGTGTGGTGTTCCTTATGCTACTGGCAATTTCCGATCCTGAGGAGAAGGATTTTGGAAACCATGTTTCTATTTCAAAGCAAGCTGAGCTACCATATTTCACTCTTAGTGCACTCTAGGTAGCAGTAAGGGAACACTTGGGATGCCACACTCTCATACTTAAGCACTGTGGTTTTTTTTTTTTTTTTTGTTTTTTCCTACCTCCCAAGTAAAAGTCTAAAACATAGACTCATTCTGACTGTGTTGATCTCTGACTCAATGAATGTTGAAATACTTCATGAAAAGTCAGGTGTCTCTGAAGAGAGAAAGATTAAACGAGACCTCTCCAGAGTACTTAGTGATGCAGCAATTAAGGCAAGACGGTGTCTAATAATGCTTTGTGTCAAAGAAAATTACAGCTCAAGAAGGTGAGGTAGTGTTTCTTAAAAAAAGAATATTTATGTTCAGTTTGCTCAGAAATTATATTTTAAAAATTGGCTCTTGTTGAAAGGAGAAAACAATTTTTGCAGTCTTCAGTTTTAGTGAAGAAAGTTAATAGATTTGGAATGAAAATAACTGTACTCATAAGACACACAAGCTGTAAACCTAACAGAATTTTTTTTTTCTTTTTTAAAAGCAGAGAGAGGGGACAATTTACTTTACTTGGTTTTTTTTTTAACTTATAAGCATACAAATATGGAATAATTGTTGCATTTTTATACAATATCTGAATGAGATTGACGTTGGGGATCTTGACTAATACTACTGATTTCTTTTTTCATAGACATAGCTAGTAAAACACTTTTATATGATTTGTTTGTTGTAACTATGGTTAGAATACTTCTAAAAAGAACATAAAAGATAACTAAATTGTGTGAAGCTTTTAAATACCATTTTAAAAACATTCTTTTTGTAGTTATCAAATTACACCTTCTTCATAGTCACAAGTAGCCATTTTTGTCTGTTTCACAATGCCAGAAATGTTGAAATTCCCATTCTGCTGTCTTTGCTGGCTCTTTTATTTCTCTGTTCTGAAAAGACAAACATTTTCTGGGGACTGATTTTCCCATTATTTATATTTGAGTGAGGGAAACTCATTTTAGCAAACTCTGTTCTAGCAGCCTTCTGATTCACCTTACTTCTTGTCTAAAAGGGAAATAACAAAACCTTTTATTGTTTAGCTATGTAGAATCTGTTTTTCCTCATGTAATTGTGAGGAAATTGAGCTATAATAATGGGCTATCCACACAACATCAGCATTTGTGGATGTCAAACACCACAGACCACAAGCATCTGTTCACAGTAGTTCCCCAACAGTATCTGTATCTTTAGATTATTTAGACATTAATTGTCTTGTTTTTCATAAATCTCATTAAGTTTATAAAAATCCCTATGTGTAGACATATTTTAAGAGTTTTTCGTGTAGGATGTTGGAATTTTCAGCTGTATATTGTTCTGGAATCATTGAGCAAATTGTATGTAGTCCTGGCATTAGTTTGGGTTTTGCTTTGTGATCAGTTTAAGTTGATCCCAGACTGCATTGCCATTGAAAGCCTCAGTTTTGTCCTCCCTTCTTCTGCTTCCATGACTTTCACCTTTTTTTGGGATTAGTACTGCTGCTTGTGGGCAACATGATTGGCAGTGCTGAAATGAGAGGGACATGGGGATTACACAGCAGGGTAGTGGGGCAGAGGTGGTGATGAATCCCATGTTTTGATGGTAACATGGTGCTATGTTCGTGCACTGATCTAAGCTGATTAAGAAACTAGACTTTCAGCCCATTTAAATTATTTGTAATTTCAGCTGAGTATGTGGCTTGTAGTTACTGCCCTAATTTCAAGTGGAATAGGGGTCCAGATGACTTCAGGACACGTGAAGACGCTTCAGTCAAAGCAGTAGCAAATAAAAGTTATCTGATCTTAGTGGGATCCTTTTGGCCCTCCTGCTGTTCATTTCCATGTGCCTCTCAGTTATTTCCTACTTGCAGAAAGCATGTGCTGTGTTAGCAGGGAGTAACTTCTTTTTTTCAGTGCGTGTGTTGGACACCCCACCACCTGCTGACCAGGTTTTTGAACTACCATATTGCTTCTGATTCTTTCTGAATTGTTTCCACATTAGGAGATTCTCTGTGGAATGAGCAGATGGACAGGGTTTTTTCCAAACAACCTCAAGAGCAGCTGTGGTGAAGTGCACTCTGACTATAAAGGACTAACATTTATGCAGATCGTGGGCTCTAACTACCCTGACTTCTCTTACTGTGGCTTGGCTTGACCACATACCTTAATAGCAGTTATAGTGGAAAACACTGAGATGATGGCACTGCTTTGAGCTGTCAAGTTAGATAGGCTCCTTCTTTTTCCTCCTCCAAATCCAATTAATTTCATCTGCAGTTTCTTCTAATTCCCAGTGGTTTTTATGAAATAAAATCTTAAGTTTCTAATCTAAGAACTAATTGTAAATTAATAGCATCAGTATGTAATGAAGAGAAGGATTAATGCAGGCCCACACATACACTTTTCCTTTTTGATTACAGTTCTGTATTGGATGGATCTCTCAGGACTGCTACCAAGATGTAATGTAGTCAGAAAAGTGTTTATACAGTAATGAGAGAGGTGTGGGGGTTTTTTCCATACTCATAGCTTGGCTGGATTTCTGATTTTTAAAAAATTCTGTGTTATTGTCTTGCTAACAGTCTTATTACAGTTTTGATGAATCGCAGTATTTGTTATTGGGGGCATGGGAATGATTTAGAGTAACTATAGATAGTTTTGCAAGAAAATCAGTGAGGTTTGTGTTTTCTGTTGGTTTGCTTTTGTGTTTAAGTGTTGACAATTACTTGTAAAATGTAAGGCCTACTATTGGAACAGTATTCCTCAACCGTATTTTCAATGTCCTGAGTTTGTTCCATACTCTAATTTCTTGTGTCTTTTCGGTTTGTTTAATTGAAGACATTTCTGTTATCAACTTTCTAAACATGAAAGTGTATTAGTTTGTGATGCATGAATTTACATTCATCTCGTAAAGGGAGGGTTTAAGTGATAGTCTAATGATGATTAGTGTCCTTTCTAGTTAATCAGACTGTGCTGCTTTTCTCTTCGTGTATCTCTGCTTTTCATTAGTGTAAATGTTTAGTACTCTATGCAAGATCTGTATGACGCTGGAGGAAATACCTGCAGCTTGGCTCGTTTGCTCTTAAATCTTTTGCTCTGCTATTACTTTGGTCTTGTAGGGATGGTCCTTCATAATTTCCTATATTGTCCATATGTGTTCAACCATCCTTGATATTAGTAACAGATTAGACCTTTGCTGTCTGCCACGAGATCTTCTAAGTAATTCCACTAGGATTAACATCCTACCAAAGAAGAAAGAGAATTTCTTGAAGAGGGAGGAGACTATTTAGAGAACTGGAGAGACAACAAACCAAGGCTACTCTTTTGTGTCCTTCTCTGTGAGAGAAAGAGATGCTAGTTCATTATCTTTCTTCACACAACAGACTTTTTAAGACAGAACTGCTTTTGTCTTTCCAGCATTGAGCATTTTGTTGGCATGTGTCATAAAAAACCTCGTGTGAACTTGGAATTTAGGCTTAAGAAAAGTAAATTCTTCCTTGAACTGGAGTGTTTAGAATTCAGTCCACTTTCTAACTCTTCTCTGTCACTGCGCTAGTTTGAGAGCTGTGCAAATAATTTTTTGACAGGACACCTCTTAAGCTTAATAACAAAATACTGATGCTCAGCATCTGTACCGTGTGTTTTCTCAAAGAAGTGATAATAGTAGATGCAAACACTGAAACACATTCAGTTATCCAGAGCTTGAGTCTGACTCAGTTGATTGTCTTTTGCTTCTCTGGAGCAAAGAGGTCTCGGCCTGGCCGAACTGGTGTCTGGTGGGATTTGCTGGTGTGGAGCTCCTGAGCAATGGAGCTTGTCCGTGTTGTCTCTCCTGGGCATGGGTGGCAGAGCTATACCCAGAGGGAGGAAAGATGGGACTGAATTTGTAACTTCCACTTAATTCCCAGCTACCAGGCTGGCCATGGGAGTCTCTCTACCCTGGATTTTTAAATAGTAACATCCTGAAGGCCTGTTAGGATAGTTAGGAGGAGCTACACAGTATTGTTTTAAGCTTCCTAAGCTGGAAGTGAAGCTGGAAGTCTGCCTTAAAGTTAACTGCCCTGTTCAGCCAGAGATACTGGCTGTTCTGAAAGAGGCTCATGGAAACAGCTATAACGCCTTTCCTGGGTGAAAGGAGTGCAGATTTGTCTGTAGCTAGTGACTCAGCAAAATGTCAAACCAGATTGTTTTCAAGCTGATTAGCAAATCTTTCCTTGATGGACATGATGATGGACAAATCAGTCACTGACTCTCTTCAGATCTATCAAATTGAAGCCAGTATCCTTGCACTGGTATCATTAGTATCATGAAACAATGCCACTAATGAATAGTGGACCACTATGTAGCTCTCTTTCTCTAACTTGTTTAAAGAATTTGGTAATTTATTTGGAATACTGATGACTCTCCTTAATTGCAATAAGGAGGACTTTATTTTTCTTGCAGTAGGACAGAAGAGACTCAGCATTAATATGGGATGGTTAATTTTTACTGCTAAATAACTGGACCAATAGCAACTGCAGCTGTTAGACTTCAGATCACCCCTTTGCCTGGAAAACAATTAAAATCAAAGTTTTGAGAAAGGAGAAACCTATCTTGCTGTTGCTGATTTTAAAGTGCGTAAGATACAAATGCTGCCATAAAAAAAAGATGAGAAGGCCTGACACTGAATTGTTATTCACTCCATACAGCCCATTTAATGTGTAGTAGATGGAATAAATGTTGCTGCTTATTTATGACAAGCTTGGCAGAGCAGCAGTATGCATTAGAAAGTGAACACTTTTGCTGAAGTACACTAAACTATGTTAGTCATTTGAATTGACTTGTAACATGTAATTTTAAAATATATCTAGCTGGTATATTCTGTGTAATATAAAGCAAGCAATAAATGCTTTTGTTTATAACGATGAGGCATTAACACTTGTAATAGTATAATTGATAATACTAAACATACATACCAGGCTGTTATCAGAAATTTTCATTCATTTTGCTGTGTCAAGTGAAAATATAAAAGCGTTCATCTAAATTAAGGTGCGGGTAACTTTCAGTCTGTTGTGTCAAATTCTGTTTCACTACAGGTCAGTGTCCACTTCTGTATCTTTGGCTCCAGTTGTCAGTATCTCATACTGGATTATTGTTCGTGACTTACGTAGGCAGATGTAAATCTCTGGCATGTGCCCTAGCATGCTATTAGTTGGAGACTGTGGAAACATTACACAAAATATCTTTGAGTAGTATGGTTAAATTTCCAAAGGAGAAATACTATTTCATGAACAGCTATACCGTTAATATTGATGCTTGGACTCTGGTATGTCGTTCTTCTGTGAGTAATGAATCCTTATGGTCCTTGTACACATTCACAATGACCACCAAAATGACTGTCTAAACGTGGAAATTAGCCTCTCTATCACCTCTTCTGTTTTTGCTGTTCCTTTTTTCATAACCTAGGGCTTATGGAATTGAGTTTATTAGAGCTGGAGTTGTGTAGTTTTGTTTGTGGCTGTTTTAAGCTTTTCAGCCCTTTTTTCTAAGCTGTTGTCTGGTTCAGGGTCTTTTTGATCCGTTTCCTCTCTCTTACATATTGCTGATAAAGGGGCTGGAATTATACTCCATCATTTGGCTCTTCATTGTACTTGGCATCTTTGAGGAGTGAGCCCTAAAATAGCTGTTGAGAGATTTTGTTTAGCAATAATAATGATATTTTGTTCACAGACTTATTTTCTGCTTTTAGGAATTAGATGCTCTCATTCCAAAAAAAACGTGCTGATTTTGGAGACTGTGTTTTGTTTGCTTTGAGCAGCCACACATCTCACTTCAATCAGTGGTTCAGCTTCTTTTAACTATCGAAATTCAACACTTCCTTTTTATTAACTGATGAAGTTGCCGTTCCTTTAAGAGCTCCATTCACAGGCTTCAGAAGGCAAAATTCCAGGGCTATGCTCTGTAGGGAGTTAGAAGGAAATCACATCACTCGAGAGAGACATCATTGTGCAAAAGGTGCAAATTGTAGCTGGCTTTAGAGCTGCAAATAATTGCTTTGATTTGTTGTCTTAAAATTGTAAGGCGGGGGAGAGAAAAGCACTGCTGGTGTTTCTTCATGCGGCCTCCACTGGAAACTCTTGGTGGCATGTTGTGTGTGTCTCAGTTGACACTGTTCTACTGTTGTTACTGTAAACAAGCAAACTCAAACCAGCTGGGACTCTGCCCCCTATATGTATTGTGTACAGTATTACTTTGTCTCATACTAAGAAAACAATTGTTTCCCTATTTGGCTTTGCACAACAGTGAAAGATTTATGCTTCTTTCTGTCTGAACGAAGATTACCTATTGTGCTTTTTCCGGAAAGGAACCTGAACAGGGTTCAAATTGCTGTGTGCCAAAGGATTCAGTTAAGTGAGCTAAACTCAAAATTAAGGATGTCCATGAGAAATAGTTTGTTAAAATATATATTATACTTACATAAAAAATTTATAGGAACTAAAGACGATATTGAAACATCAACCTGTATCCAGAGCTGAGGTATTAAACCACACCAGTTGTCTTACCTGTCTGTTAATAGAATAGAGACTGCTTGTAGGTCCCAGCTGTATTTTCTTCTGCTTATCTGTCCACTTAAAAAGGCTGTTCATCCTTTGTGTATCCTTTCCACATGGATATATTTATAAATGGGAAGAATGCCTCTAAACCCGTGTTTGTCAGCTCCTGTATTTCACAAAGCTCTGCTTTAAGAGTTGAAGATTACAGCTTGCAGGGGGTAAAGAGGGGGCTGCGTTGTTACCTGGGATTACTCTTTCCCTGGAGCCTGTACTAAAGTGTTGAGTAAAGATCATAGAAACAGCCATATGGGGTCAACCAGAGCTCCATGTAGTGCATATCCTATTTGTAACTAGCCCTAGGAAAGACTGAGGAAAGAATGTCTGAATATATCAAGAACTCTGGAGATTTTTGTCCTGTATTCCTAGTTTCCAGCACTCTGATATGGTGCTTCCTCAGTTAAAGTTCTGTCTTTATGTTAAACTGTTCTGAATGGAATTTAAAAAAAATTTTTGTTAAAACTTGTTAAATCCAACATCTGGCTTCCTTTATGTTCTGTTCCAGCACTAACCCTGTATTACTCATATGGAGTTAGGGGTGTGTATGAAATTTTTGAGAGCTTGGTCCCAGTTTATCTTTATACTTGCTTCTGAGATTCAGTGGTTGTGCCTGCTCTTTTCCAGAGGTTTCCTCACTCTAATTCCTCATCTGCTGTTTAAGGATTTTGCACCCTACTGAAGTAAGAACTACTATCGTTGTTATTTTGTGTAAAACAAAGCTGAGAGCAAGTGTTTTAAAGTGCTTAGAAGATGAACATAGGCATCCAGTTCTCATCCCAGGAGCTGGTGCACAATTTCAAGGTGCTTATAAGAATACAGCTCTCAGAACATATCCCTGAGGCACAGTGCAGAGAGGCACTCAGGCCCTAAACAAGCTTGTTCAAGTACTAAAAGCAATACTGCCATGTTAGCACAGAGATCTGCCCAAGATGATTAACCCTCCAGTGGAACTAGGTAAAATAAGTGTTGTAGAGAGCTATAGTTACACTGCAGAGCAGGGTTAGTGGAAAAGAATATGCTAATACATAATTTTTGTTGAATTACATATATGTATGCTGTAGAGTTATGCGTTAATAATGCAAAAAGAGAACCATGTTGCTAGGAATTTTATGAAATAAAGTCACAGGTAATGTCTGGTCAAAGACCATAAGCCGTCCATCTTTCATCTCGACCCACCAGGCATGGTTTTGCTCGTGAAGGGAGCTAAAGCAATTTTAGCACTTCTCTGAGCATTACACCATGCTGTCTATGAGATTCAAGTTGGATGACATTATTGGTATAGTTTTAGTGCACCTCTTCTGTCTCTTTCGTCTCATCTTTTTCACACGGGCTGTAACCAGAGCTGAACTTTCTCTTAACTGCTTACTTTAAGGCATATTTGCTCTGTGTGCAAGCAGAGTGACTGATAGTTAATAACCAGTGACTTAACACCTACCCTATCTCTTAACTCTGCTGTCAGATAAGAGGTAAATAGTAGCAAGAGAAGTTTTGGGTCTGTATATGCTAGTGGCCAAACCATGTTCACATAAAACTAGTGGTGTGTGATTGAAGTAATCGACAATTGTTGGTCTTTTTGGCTGCTCCTTTCAGAGATGCAAATAGAATTGCACAGTCCAGGTGTTGGAATATGGGAAGCAGCAGCAACAAAATCACGTTTGAAATCAGTGGCACTCTGCTTGCAGTTGAATGCTGCCTTGAGGTTGATCCTCAGAGTTGCATTTCATGGCTTTTGCAGCAGCTCCTCTGTGCTGTCTTCTAAGTGGCAGAGATCCTCCAGCAGGGACGGATGGAGCCAGAGAGTGGCTGGGCAGGAGGACAGCCTGCCATGAGCTGACGCACAGCTATGCTGGGCTGCTGGGGCACAGCTCTTTGTGGAGGGTATGAAAGCTGCAGGGAAAAGGCAGAAGGGAAAGGCTGTAATAGGGAAAAAAAAGGAATAGCAGAATGAAAGAAAAACTCTGATTCATTACTGAGGTATTTCAGGATCCTAAAATTGCTGAATTCTTTGATATTGCTATCGACTGCTGGCATGTCACTGAAATAGTAAGTCTAGCTGGAAGGACCAGAACCAGAACTGGAGATGTGAGAGAGTTGTATAATCTGCCTTTCACAAAAATAAATTCTGATTTTTTTTCCCAGAGTTTTCAAGTAGAGTACAGTGAATTTAAATTAGTAAGTCTTTAAAAATAAATTACTGCTTCATGGAGTTTATGCCATTTTAGTGACAGATGACCTGGATTGTTTTGCTGGGAAGGAACCACCCTTCCCTTGAGAAAAAGTCACAGCTGCTTATCTCAGCTATGCAAACCCAAAAAACCTTAAATATTGAATTATTTACGTATTTTACATGGAGAGTTCAGAGAGGAAACATAATTCCTTATATTTACAACAGTGAAATACTTCAGAATATTTTTAATTTTTTGCTTTGAGGATTTGTTCTGGATACTAAAAATACCTGTGGTGAGTTTGCAGTGATCATTGACAGGCCTCCTCTTTTCATAGGAAAAGGTGTAGTGACATACAGATGATAGATAACTTTCTGCAAGTCACTAATAGCAAAATAGGTATAAC
This sequence comes from Rhagologus leucostigma, assembly GCA_013397725.1. Classification (NCBI taxonomy): domain Eukaryota; kingdom Metazoa; phylum Chordata; class Aves; order Passeriformes; genus Rhagologus; species Rhagologus leucostigma. The sequence goes on along the minus strand of VZTD01005670.1, from coordinate 998,666 downwards.
GAAGTGATTATAATTTCTGAGCTTTCCTTCAAAGGGCATGGTCCTTTCTCCAAACCTAGCTAATGGAAAATCAGTCATGTCTGGCTAATTTCTGTAGTGGCTAACTTTAAATTCTTTATTCTTGTGCTTAAATCAATGGTATTCAGAAAGACTGGCTTGAAAAAGTGTCATTTGTTTTGAGATCATAGGAAGTAGACAGGGAGAGAGCTTTTGTCTCCCTGTTCTTGGTTGCCTCTGCATGTGTGCTGGGCAAGCCTGCCTTCCATGTATGCTAGAGGGTGTTTTTTGCATCTTACAGAACAAAGAGCACTTGAGGAAGTCACTACAGAAGTGAGATTTACAATTTCCCCCTCCCCCATTGATTTAAATTTAGATATATGGATTTGTGTATTTTCAGAAATGGCTTAAAACTTTTTTTGTTACTAAGTATATCTTGCACATGGGGTTGAGAAATTTCATTTTGAAGTGTAAAAATACGTAATCTTAAATACAGAACAATGTGTCTCTAAATCTCTGAGTCCTGTCACTTTAATGTAACTTCTTGATGACATGTAATCAAACATGTATTAATCAAAGCAGAACTGAATCATGTTAGCAACTTAAAACAAAAGCAAAATGTTTTTGACTGTGCACATGCAGTGATGCCGTGAGAAATACAACAGTTTGCTGAAAGCATGCAAGTTATGTTGGCACGGTTTTAAACAAGCAAGGCTGAATGAGGCACAATATGACATTTTGGAGTTCATGTTGGGAGAAAACATGCCACAGCAATCAACTATCTTGTCAAAGAGCTACGAAAATAATTTTTTCCCCTCCAGAGCAACTCCTAGGGAAAGAATAGTTAGTGTATTAGCTGTCTGGGAAAAAATTAATATGCAGCTATAAAAGAGGAGAGTGCTTGGATGATACAAAAAAGAAACATTGAAAGCTGTAGTTTGTTGAGTCTATTTTTTTGAGCACCAAAGTGAACAGTTTACCATAATTTCCATTTAAGCCTGTTACATAATCAAGCATATCTCACCAGCAAGATATATAGATGAAACGACGCATATAAAAGACGTTCTTGACTATTTGGCAAATTCTTCCAGTATTTTCTTTAATTGTTTTGATTTATGCTAAAACTGTAGTAAATATACGTAAGTGTGTATAAAATATTTCTATATATAGTAACAAATATTTTAAAATCTAGTTTTCTTTGTAGGTGTTGAAAGATCTTTAAAATAGCAAGTTATATCTCTATTTATTTTGCATTGGCATCGTAGTAAATATAGTGATTTTTATTTCTTCCTCGAGTTGTCATCTGAAACCAGCAACAACACCTACTTAGAAGAACTTCCTCATCAGATGTGTTTGTGCAGAAAGCAGAATACTGACAGGTACAGCGAAGGACTTTTCTGTAAATTGCAAAGACTTTCGCAGGTAGAGTTTTAAGAAAACTGTATTTCTTGGGCTGTGACAGATGCTGAGGGTCTGAGTCCTTCCTGTAGCACTCCACCATTAAATTATATTGTTGAAGGTTTCATTGTGAATCATAAAAAGTTTTTTGTTTCATGTGGAAAACATGAAACAAAGGAATTAACAAAAGAATTAAAGAGAAACTGAAAGTAAATCTTTAAACCTCATTCACAGAAGTCTTTGGCAAAAGTTAAATTATGACAGTAAAGACTGCAGTGTTGGGCACTGAGAAGATTCCTTTTTTTTTGCAAAACATTTGGGGGACACTAGGAAATAGGTCAACTAATTTAACGGATTGACTTGGAGAATACTCTGGACTGCAACTGTAGACAGTGTTCATGACGTGAGAATACTGTGTTTGGTAAGATGACTGATGCTTTTTTTGACTTTTTAGTTGTACTGTTGCTTTCGCTTTGTTGAGACAAATGTGATGCCAGTCTGCTTTCCTCCTTATGCTGAGCACATACTGCGTGTCTGGTAATTTCTCAGCAACTGTTAAGTTTTTGTTTGGTTTCAACCGAATTTTTTGGAAGAGTGAAGTCATGTTAATGGTTTGTGTGAGTTTCCCAGAAAGGCACATAAAGAGAAGAGGGAGAGAATAGGAAAAGCTTACCTGGATAAAAGCATGTAATAAAGGAAAGTCCTGAATTCACTGCCTCTCATCAGGGTATCTGCATGCATTATTATCTTCCAAAGTTGTATGTACAGAACCCTGAATGTCAGCTCTTCTGTACTTGTTTTTGGTCACATTTCAGTGTTGCTTTTCTATTAAACCTTTTTCATTGAAATTTTTCCTTTGGTTTCTTTTACACTAAAAAACTTCATCTCAAAACTGTCTTCTGAAATATTTGTGTGTTGTTTTCCCTAGTTGCTGATGACGGCCTTGGTAAAATTCAGACTATAATAGGAGATGCTGTGACCTCCTTTCTGAGATTTCAAGGGAGTTTTTTGGCTAATTTATTCTTTTTGGGGAGAGTGATGATGAGTCTTTTGTAACAGATATTACCAAGGAGCAATGCAAAGTGTGTGTGTGGGACTGTTTGGGTTGGGGGAAGGGAGATGCATATTAACGTGATTACTTGCAGGATGAAAGATAGTGAGGTATTTTAACTGGTTTTGGCGTTAGACCAAAGTGAAAAATTAATGGGCTGTAATGTTGTTGGCTTTGTTTGATGAAGTGCTTAGTGAATGTTATTCAACTGAAGAATAAATATTCTTGATACAGTTGAAAGAAAAGAAAAAAACATTGCAGCACACTGTAACTTGGTGGTGTTAAGCTTTCATTTAATCGGCATGTTAATCATTAGCTTTGGTTTTGGCTTTTAAGTTTTGGAGTGAGGAAAGGCTGTTCACCAGAGAACAGTTAAGGATGTGAGGTGGCTGAATCAGAGAGGTTTAATTACTGACCAGACTTTGTTTCAGTAACAATGTATTGCACGGGGTTGAGATGGTGAAGCTTTGCCTGACTTCTCTAAATTCAGGTCTGGTAGTGATTTTTCATTGCAGTGCCCACACATTTCTGTTGCCTCTACAGCAAAGGGATCCCTCTGCACACTTAAGGTCATTATGGACAGCTGTTATGGCCAGTAAGTGCAAGATAAATGGATATATGACTAAAGAGATAAGCTAGTAAGGATAGTTGCATTGAGGTTACCAGTGGATTGGTAAATAGTTGAATAAATTTTTACTGAAGAAGTTTGTAGTGAATACACAGCACATAGTACAAATAAATTTTTTTTTAGCCGTTGCTGTAGCACTCTTCTGGGTATATATTAGTGCTGATCCTCCTATGGAGTAGCACTTTGCATGGAAGGGTATGATGGAATGGGGGATGTTTGTTTGCCCTTTGACATAATATTCTTGTGTGCAGGTAATGCAAATACTTTTTGCATAATGTAAGTTGTATTGAAATATGAAATATGTGATAAAATATCTGGTGGATGCTTAGGGGAAACTCATTTTAACTGCAGAATGAGGGGGGGAAACTTGGGAGAAGTGGCACATTTCTTATCTAAATATGGGATGGTGTCTTGTTGGATAAAATATTGAATCATACAACCTGTTGGCTTTTCTTGGTAGTTTGAAGTGTCAGCTATTGCATAATGTGTAATTCAAGTTTAGAGGGATTACTAAATTATTTTTGTATTATTTTTTATGTTTTGTAAGAGAGGTAGTGGTGATGGAGTTGGTAGATGTCTCTGAACTACAGTACCCTCTATTATTGTTCCAATATTGAGTTACTTTTATTAGGTTTTGTTATTATTTAGTTAAGCTAGAACAAAATTCTCAATTAAAATTGATTATTTTGATATGTGCTGCATTCATTTATCTAATTTGGTGAATCAAACTTAAGAAAAAGTGAAGTTAATTTGTATTATAAAGGGACTTGGTTACTGCAGATATGGTAGAATAATACTGATAATGCATAACTTGAAACAGCAGCAAAATAGGATAAAGATGTACAGATTTTTCTTTTGATAAATATCTCAGGTTTCTGTGAGTCGTGAAAGTTAATTTTTGGTGCTTTACAAAAAGGGTACAGAGTTAGCATTGACAATTAAATTTAAGGAAGGACCAGAACTGATTTAGTGTTTTCTGGAAATGAATTTCAAATCTCCTGCTCTCTGCACAAAGCTTTTGAAATATCTGTGAAAAATGTTGGTAAAAGTGCATTGTATGTTCAACATGGAGTTTTTTTAGTTTAAGGTGGAAGCTGCCTGTTAGACCAATGTCAAAGTATTTTTACGTGGAAGGTATTTAAAATGCTGCCTGGGAGCTTGATGTATATATTAAAAGAACAGGACCAATGAAATCCACTTGGGTGGTACATTTCATAATCATGAAATACTTTTTGGGGAGTAAGGGGCACAACACTGCCCTGTTGTGCTGCAGATTTTAGACACTCAGTGAAACCACAATTCTTCCTGCAAGGGCAGAAGACTCCTAGAAATGTGACATGGAGTCACACCATTGGTATGAGAAACCCCAGGAGTGCTCGGATCTTTCGGAACAGCAGTAATCTTGGAGATGATTTTGTTGAACATAAATTCTCAGAGTGCAGGTGCTCTGCATATAGGAAACTTCAGTCCTAAAATCCTGAAAGCATAAATTGGTTTTTGATGCTGCCCTAACCCCTGGTACCAGAATTTACCTTTGATACAATACACTACAGTGAGCTTTAAGAACTGGATTCCTAAGGCCAGGATCCTGTCAGCTGCCCAGGCACTGTTGTTTCCTGTATGAAAACTAGATAATAACACTTGAATTGAATAAAAGCCTACCTAACCTTTTCTTTATTTAAAAAACTAAAGAAGTTATGCATAATACTTGCCTTTGATGGCAAAATGCGGTGGTGTTTTTTGTGAACCAGGCAGACTGATGAAATTCATTAAAATAACTGAGAGTGGACAAATAGGTCAAACTAGAATATTGATTTTTTTATTAAAATTTTTGTAATTTTGCATATATCTAGATACTGTGTTAAATTCTCAGAGTAGTTTGAGTCTATGGAAAGTTTAAAATTTTAATGGCAAGCTTTTTTGTTTTTAAACTAATGATAATAAAAGAAACCCACTGGGAAAATGACATTTTCATGACATGTCATTGTAAAATGGACACAGAACAAAACAGTTCTATTACAGAAAGTACTGTTGTGCTTTGATGGAACTTAGGAAGAAACTCAGGGAGCAAGTAAGCTGGTGACCCGTTCCAAAGGTATGACACTCTGGAACTGTGCCATTTCTACCTTTTGCTCTTCTAAGGGACTGTTACAGGAATTCTGAAAGGAAGCCACTAAATACATTTTAGTTCCTTCTGTAGTTGTATTTAGTAGATGATCTTCTCCACAAACACTAGTGAAATACTTGTCCAGCACTTTGAATAGCAGAGCAGTAAAATAAAATTAAACATTATCATGAAGTGCTTGGAAGAGTTAAACTGATGCCGGGATTTGATGCCACATTTGTTATAAATTGCATGATAGAGCATTACATTGCACTGCAGTTTATCCTTGCAGTTTGAGGCAGTAAATGTTTGTATTGATGATTCTCACAGCCAACTTTTGCTCTTGGAATTTTTGAGTTTAGAGGTAGTAATGATTTTGGACATCATAAGTTATTGTTCTGTAGCCTAAAGTCATGCTGGAAGTGAGCATTTTTGAGCATGGCAACAGTATTTAATCTAAGAATATTGTCTTCAGAAGCACAGAAACCCCCTGTGCAGCAGAATTTCAACAGAATTTGCTACAAAGAGTAGTCCCCGCTTGCATTTTCCCCCTTACTCTCCAGCTGGCCGCAAAAGTCTCACAACACCAAGCACCTGTATTGCAGAGACTCTTTGGCAATGAGAGCAGCCTGCTCTCACCCATGTGATTGTCATATCCCATAGCTTGGCCTTCTGCCCCATCTCTTCAGACCTTTCCTGGAGCCGGAGCTCAAGGTGCCATTCATTCTGGCCTCTCGCTCATCCTGCCATCTCTTAGATGCTGTATCCTGCTATTCAGGTCACAGAGAAGGGCTTAGTTAGGAACTCTGTGCTCAGGTGCAGGAGGACAGGCTAAGAATTTTCATTCCATCCTTTAGTCCTCACAATTTAAGCAATGCCCTCTCATCCCCTCCTTGCTACCGCTGCACAAGGGATAGGTAGTCAGGGGTAGTGCTGGTGAGGGATGCCATGGAGTCTGAATGACTGGAGGATTTGAAGAAGAGTTGTTTGTTGGAAACAGACTGGGTGGTTGTACTGTAGTTCCTGAAGCAAGAGATGAACCAGGTGGTATCTTGAGCTTTCTTCAAAGCCCGTGTTTCAGGATGTTGTATTTTTGTACTGAAGCAAAGTCAGTGTCGATACTGCTTATCGAAGTCAGATTTGCACTATAATCCTTTTGAAAAGAAACTGTGCTTTGCTAAGAATTAAAAAGACTGTCTAGACAGTATTTTTAATGATCTCTCTCCCTTGCAGCTTTTAAATTTTCAAACATCTATTTTATATTTTACTGCACTACAGATAACCTGACACGAAAGGAGAAATTTAACCATTTGTCTTCCATCCTTCCTTCATTCTGTCCTTCCATCCTTCCTTCCGTACTTCTTTCTGTCCTTCCTTTGCATAATATATGGTAAAGGGAAGTGCCGCAACGCTATCTGTCCAGCTAGTGGGGTGACCAAGCGTCGGGCCCCCGCCCGCACGGGAGGGGATGATGGAGGCAGCTCGCAAGGGCGCGGGAGGGTTGGCAAAGTTCCAGCATGGTTTTGCCTAACCCACCGATGTTGAGGGCGCGCCGAGGAGGTAGGAATGAGGCGGAGGGACTTCTTCGTGGAAAAGCAGGAGAGGATTTATTTAACTTGAAGATCACGAGAAGAAGAACCGAAAAGCCATTACCAGGGCTTGTTATGCCCTTACCAAATGGGAGGGGAAAACATGAAACAACCAATTATACAGGGACATGGGGTTTGAATCCTGGCGGGCAAAGGGTACAGACCAATAGAGGATAGCGTGGGAGGGGAGAAATACCGTGGGCTAACGGAGGATCAGGGAACCTAGAACCCTCTGTGGGAAGAACCAAACACAGGGGGGAAAGGGGGAGATGGCAGTGGCCAGCATGATATTGCTGGCCGTGGAACTGGCCATAACACACTGCAACAAGGAAGTAAGAGAATGAAGATGGTGGTTGGTGTGGAGGAAGACTCTGAATTCAAGGGATATTGGAGAGAAATTTGGGGTTGAGAAACTGAGCCTGTTTCCAGGAGAAATTATGCTAACTGAGCATCCTTCTCCATGATCCTTTCAAAAGTGTACTTTTGCTAACTCCCTGGAAGGCCACATGTGCACACAGCAGCAAACATCCTCACTGGCTTCTCCCTCACACACTTAAAACAGGCTTTTTATTAGCTTGGGTCCAAATAGTGAATTGCAGGTACATATTTTATGCCAGCTCTTCTTTTTCTGCTGTCGGCTTCTTCCCCTTCCAAAACATTGAGCTAGTCTGATATTAAGAGCAGGAAAAATAGGTCATATGCTGTTATTTATTGAGCAGAAGATCTTATATGTTCTTCTTTTTAAAATTTGTTTTCTTATTGTGCTGTTAGTAGCAGAACAGTATTTCCTGCCCTTGTCTTTCAACAGACATCTTCGGTTTGAGGCCCTCTGACCACTCCCTGACAGATTGGATCATGACAGCAAAGTCACACCTGGAAGTTTAGGGCAGAATGGAAAATTGCTTGTATAAATGGTGTAGAGAGAGGGAGGAAAAAGGGCCAAAGATGGAGATGTTGAATTTGACCCAGGTAAGTGGCCACTGCCTGGGCAGAAAATCCTGGATGGAACTTCAGTAGTGTGTTTAGAGGGTAAGGAAAAAAACCCAACAGCCTAGGTGATGGTTCCAAAAGCAAAATCAGATGTCACAAACTCTAGGTGACCAGAAATTGGCAGCATCAAGGATGATTTGATTGCTTGTCGTTGATTATGATTCAAAATCTTTGGGCAAATGTCCTGCCATTCTAGATTGCACTCTCATAAGATCTTTTCATAAACAGACGAGAAAAATATTCCCAAAAGCTCTTCCAGAGCTAGAACATGATGGACAGCTTCACAGAGGGTGTGAAAAATAGAAAGAAGTAGAGAAATTCTGTGGATATAGTCATGCATTTTCAACTGGAGAAACCAATTAAAAAAAATTCTAGACTTCAGTCATAAAAATGAAATTGAAACTGTAGTGACAATCTGATGCTAAACCAGAAATTTTGCCAGTATGAAAACTTTATAATAGAGTGTGTGGTGTTTGTGTAGGTACTATGAACCTACAAATAGATAAATTTCAGTTTGTTTTAAATTTCAAGCATGTTACAGTAGGACTTTTCAATACCTCAGGAGCTGAGACTTCATGGCTATTCTGCATATTGGTATAAGAATAAAATATTATTGAGAAAAATTGGTTCACTTCTCTGTGATCTGATGCTAAGAATGTAAGAGAAATTTTTCTGTCCCTGTTACTCATTTTATCAGACTTACAGTCAACAGAAAAAGGGTTTATCAGAGAAAAGTACATGGAAATTAATTGAAGTGGTTCAAAAAACTGTAAGATGCTGCATGAAATGCATGATAAGGCCTCCCTACTTTTCTCTATAGGAAGCAATCATTGTCCTGAAAAGCTTCTTTGCAGTTCTTATTTTTTTAAGAATAGCTTTATAATCACTTATATCTGGAATAAAAAATAAATATTTGGAAAACCTTTGCCAGAAATGTGACAAAAGATAAAACATGGATTAGTGTTTTGATTTACAAAAAACATCTGGATAAATAGAGACTTCTAAAATTTTTATTTTCTTAAACCAGAGTTCTTTCATACAAGAAAGGAAACAAATATGTTACATGTACAGTAGGCCTTTGATGCTTTCTTGTGATGAAGACTGTCATTTTCCCAAGTGTAGAAGGTGGTATAGATTTTTCCAAGTCAGGCAGCATATGCTGTATTGCTTTCTTCAGGTTCAATCTGAAGCCAAAATAATATTGTGCAGCAGCATTCTTTGCTAAAAAGCAAGCACAGGTGATAAGATCCAGTGATTATTGCTTAGGAAGGAGTGTCAGGAATCATTAGTATCTCATTCAGGTTCAGTAACTGTTGGACTTTACAGGGCTGCTTGTACTGATTGCTATCGACCTGAACTCCATCCCCTGTTTTTGCTGAAGGTCAGGAATACTTTGTTGCAGCAAGACCCTTGTTTGTTTTTTCTCCCTGATGTAGAAATCTGAGCTGACAAACTCAGTTGTATACCACCTTGCAAGTATTTGTATTATTAATACATGAACTCTGAGGTATTTGTTGCACTAAACCCCATGAATCGAAATCCAGTGCCTTTCTATAGTTACCAGATAGTTGTTTCTAGAAAGGTGTGCTCCATTTAGTGCCGTTTTGGGCCTTGTTGATTTGAAGTATCTTTGTTGTGAAAAGTTTATAGGACACATTAGCATTTTATATAATGAAGATTAATCAATTTTAAAATATCACAGCTTGTAATAACAGTAATATTTCCACTTACTCTGTGTGTAATAACTCTGCAGCTAGACTGTCAACAGCTATAAAAAGAAAATTCTCACTTCTTAATGTATTTTTTTTGTATTTCCATTTAACAGCAATGCTCCAAAGTTCACTATCACACTTGAACAAAAATTACTGAGTGAACTGGAGACATAAATATTTTTTAGTATTTAGTATATTTTTCACAAGTGAAATATAAATATCATCAGTGCCTAGAAATAGAGGACTCTTGAATTGGCTGAGGCTGGGGGAAACTCCTCTATCTGCTGCACTTCGATAGCCTTATATGCATGTGGAAATGCATAAATTATGTTTGGTCTATTCTTTCTCAACTATACTTTTCATTGTCTCCAGCCAGGTAGTGAAATTCAGGGTGAGAGTATTTTCAGGTTTCTTTCCGCCATATAGTTATTTACTCTGCTCTCAGTGGTTGTGAAGATTCTCTCGTTAGCTAAATGTCAGTGCTCTCAGTTCAAAGAGGCAAAAGGTATGTGCAGAGAGACTGGATAGGATGAATGATGGCCTGATGACAGTGGAAGAGGAAACTGATTAGTACTTTGCAGTGTTTTGGCATTAAATAGGATTCTCAGTAAATAGTGCTATTTGCTGGGACGTTCTCAAAAACCTGAGTGGTATCCATTGACTGGTGTGAGCCATTTGCTTCAAAAGGTTCCATGGAGGGAGTGGTGACAGGTTCTGGCTTTTCTTAGCCTTGCCTTGTATAGGCTGTTTCCAAAGGTCAGTGCTGAATCTACTTTTTATACAGAGCATCTTAGCTCTTAGAGAAGGCGATGGGTCACCGTTTAGAGGTGCCTGTCTTTCTCCACTGATGTGTAGAGGTAGCCTTCTTGGTTGCTGAAATGAGATTGCTAATTTAAATTCCATGCTGATTGTGACAAACTGATTGCAGTCTGTTATTTCCTCTTTTGGAGGAAAGCCTGATTTGTGTCACCTTACAACTCACCTATCTGCTGCTGTTTTAGTACACTGACGCAACTTATTGTACCATTATTGATGTACTGGTCAGGAGGTGCACTTGGGGCTTGAAAACTCTTGGAAGAAGGGTTATATAGCCCAAGTAGAACGGTCGCCAGAAAATTGTTCAGCTGAAACTTAACCCAGTGTCAGATTTTTGGTTAGAGATCACAAACAAAGAAACAAAATGTAGAACACCTTAAGGAGTTCTCACATACCCATGTACTTTGAAGATGAGGAACATATTTGGGTGAAAAAAATTTTGTGTTAACCTTAATTTTCTCAACACCTGTATGTTGTTGTGCCTTTGCCAAATTTGATAGTGAAATCAGTAAGAAGTTTGTGAAATCCATGCAGTTTTTTTGGGTGGAGCATACATTCTTGAGGCTGTATTACAGATGGAGACTGTCTCCAAAACCAAAATATGCACTGGCAGCATTTAACTAACACAGACAGAGCTGTACGTTTTTACTGAGGTGTTTGTGTAATGTGTTCAGGTTTGTTCATTTTAGTTGATGCCTAGTTTAGTTTAGTTTATCTGTAATTTTGCCATGGTTGACATAGCAGTAGGCAGCATGCCAGCTTCCAGGCTGGCCAGGACACTGTCTTTTTGACTGGAGGCCGCAGATAGTCCCTTGAGTAGATCGATTTATCACAGATCCCATCAGCAAAGCCCATTAAACTTTCAATGAAGAAAGCATAAGCAGTGCATATGCTTTAAGGTGGTCCTTATTCCAACACAGCTATGGGTGATTGGTTTAGATATCAGTATTGGGGATCTGTCAGCAGAATTTTACATAGTTGTTGGCTGTTGGCTATAGCAATGTGAGTTGTTTCTTTTCATTGACCTTGAAAAGTGTTAGTGATTTTTTCCATATACTGATGTCTGGGCAGTAGAGTATACCCATTATGGGCAGCATACCCATCATGTGATGCCTTCTCTGGAGAGCAGAGAGCCCAAGCTTCAGCTCAACAACAAACTGACAGCTACTATTTACTGTGGGGGCAGAACATCACTGTATTTGCAATTGGCTTCACACCTCTTAGAGAGAATAATCATTTATCATCAAAGTAACAGTCTAAAAGTAAAAAAACAACCACCGCCCCCCAAGCAAACAAAATGCCCACTGCATATTAATTTCCTGTCTTTCTGTGTAGCTGCTGTCCACTGAATTACTAGTCAATAGCCATAGTCCATATTCTGACTCCCATTATGTTATTGTCTGAAGACCAGCTTGTGACAATTTTTCTTATTACAGTTTTCTCTTTTTTTTTGTGCTCAGCCAACAGCCGTGCTGACAATGGCATGCTTTCTTCTAGCTACTGCTTCAGTGCTGCTGTTTGTTAAAGATGATTGTGCCCTCCTCCGTGTTTCCTTCCGTGCAAAGCTTTCTGATGGAGTTGTGAGGGAGTAATTTACCCTGCTATGCAGTTCCTCTATTTGTGATTTCTAACCTAATCGATATCTCAAGAGATTTAAAAAATTTTGCAGGCTCTGGATGGTAGGCCTGCAGAATGCTGAGTCATTTTCCCCAAACTGCAATGAAACATCACTTTTTTATTTCATCTGCCTTTTTTTCCTCACTAATTTTCTCTTTTCTATCCTTTTTCCTCTGTCGCTTCATATTTATGAAACTCTGTGTGTGTCTGTATTTTAATTTCTTGGCCTGGCTGCCCTTGCCTGCTTTATTTTGTTCCTCACTTTTTTGTTACAGCTTTCTGTGGTGGCACTGTGTGCTACTGGTAAAGCTGCCTTTCCCTGCTGCTGGCTTTTGCAGGTTTACTGTTGTCTACCTGCAGACATCAGGCTCTTTACCCAGAACTCTGAGCTGTGGTTAAAAAAAAGACAGTTAAAAATGGTAGTGAAGCCTTTACAGAGCAGGAAACAGTGACCTTGCTTAGGGTATGTGTCACTAAAAAAGTGCAGATAGAGCAGGTTTGCAATTCCACATATGATTTTTTTGAGAATCTTTTAATAAAAAGCCTTTTGTTTCTGTTATCTTCTAAGTGGGAAGTTCTTTACATCTGATTTAATGCACTTGAATTATAAAGGATGCTCTACATTCCTGAGGCTCAGCTAAGGAGGAGTCAGTGGGTAACTCTTCAATTGCATAGGAACATCTTGGGTCTGGTTTTATTTGTTTTAAATGTCTTTTAGCTAAATCAAATACAAAATGTACCACTTGGACACCATATGGATTCATGATGTTTATGAGAAGAATTAGGAGGGATATGAGATTCATAAATCAAGGAGTGGTTCCCATTTATCTGTAAGTGTATTCTCTTTCCTAATGACAAAGATAGATGGTCATGTTCAGATCTCTTGACATTTCAGGGTAGACTGTATGATAGAAAGCATAAGGGACCTGCTTGTACTTTGAGCACATTTCATGCTAAAGACCATCCTGTCCTCTTTTCTTTGGGACAGAGAGAGATGGCAATGTGGAGTTTCTGTTTGTCTAGCATGGTTGACCCATTTTCCCTCTCTTTCTGTCACTGTCAGCTAATAGCATAATGGCAGAAAACAAAGTAGTTTATGCCTTATTCTCCAGCTGCTCTCTTCCACTTCCCTCTGTTACAAAACATTTTTGAGACTCCTTTTCTTCAGCCTCTCCCTCTTTTTTTGCCTGAGATACAGCTGAGTACTTTATCACAGTGCTGTCTTTTCCCCATCGATATTTCCTTGCATGCTCTCAATTCAGATGGTTCTGCCTTTCAGTGAAAGGTTAGTTTTCTAATCTAAGTGAAACCTGTCCTTTTAAAAATAGACAAAGATCAAATTGAACTGATTAACTCAAATGAAAGAAAATGGAAACCACAAACCTGCTTTAACTCAAAACCTGTACCTAAGGCTAATATGGATTAGGTCACATTTGGCAAGAGTGTGTATCTCTGAGTTGCTTCTATTAACTAGGTCCATGTTCTCAGACTTGCTGGAAGAATAAATAGAAAAGTAATTGGTGAAACCTAAAGTTACAACATTGACCAAAGACAGGAGATAATGTTGCATTTGCTGTTCTGGCTGCATATACAGGTTTAACATTTGAAATTGGTTGGGTTTTTAAAAATTTCTGCTGCATCAGGTTTTTTTTTTTTGTTTTGTTTTAGCAGAGGTCAAGAAATATAAAGTTACAAAAATTTCCTCTTAATCTTAAAAGGCCTGTGATCCACATTCAAAGCACAGCATAACTGGAGGAGTCATTCAGTTGAATGGCTAATTGTTTCAACTGGTCACCCTTTTAGTCTTTGAATTATTGCATATTTCTAATACTTTGCCTTTTGCTTGTACCGTGGGTGTGTTACAGAGAATAAATAAGGTGCTGTACAAATGTCTGATGTTTTAGGCTGTTAGACTTTGGTACACTGAGGTCTTTTCTTAGGCCGTAATCTATGAGTAGGACTGCAGTGAAGTCTTAACAGGCCTTCCCATCCTTAAGCCGAGTTCAGCTGTTAGCAGGATAGAAAGGTATGGATGCAAAGCTTTACTACGTTCCCACTGAAGTGTTTCTCAGAGCTATTTGGAACTCTGTTGTGGTCACATACAGCAGACAGTCCACTTTCATGTGCTGACCCAATTGTTCGCTGTCTTTCTGTTCCAGTGACAGCCCCTGCTCCTTGTGTGCATCAAGACCAGCTGCTGCTTAGCCTGGGTAACCTTTGCTTCCTTCAAAGGCAATTGTGGCTTGAGTGCTTTTGGACTGATGGGGGTCTCAGTGGAGTATTTTGTAGTAGATGTGTGTGCATGTGTTTAACACAGCAGCAACGTAGAAAGGAATGTGCTATGAACAAGGATGAGGCAGGTTATTCAGTATAAGGGTAACATTGATGTGTGAGAATATTTAGTTATTATATCCTGGAAAAACAGAAAAAATGGCCATTACCTTGTAAAGGATGTTGTAAATTTTTCCTATATGCTGTGTTTTGTGCTCAGTCCGGGTTTTTACTGGCCCATTTCTGTGCACTGACAAGATTCCTGCTGAGGGCTGCTGAGCTGGAGCATGATGCAGGAGTACTCTGTAGCATATTTGCTGAACTTGTTTTTCATTATACTGAATCTGTTTTGTTCAACTTCACTCTATCCATGAGGTTTGAAGCACATGCTTATACATGTGATTCATGTGTAAATACATACCTGGATAAATTCTCACTGCTTACCTCACGTCAAGACAGCTAAGATGTTGGCATCTCCTAACTTCTGCACCCGGTTCCTTGTGCTCAGCCTGGTTGTTGCATGTCTGTCTTTGACTTTAATGAAGCTCAGGGAAAACCCAAGTGAGGGCTGCTGCACCAGCACAGTACATTTCCTATTCTGATACCTATGTCCTTTTCTAGTGTGCTGAGTTACAGTGCAAGCAGGTGCACTATCTTCACATAGTTCGAGGGAAATAAGACTCAGATTTTACCAAGGATCTAAAGTTCTGCTGGGCATGGACCCCACTATCCTCAATGTAAAAGCAACCCCAGTTCAAAGATGTCTCTGCAGAGCCTTAGAAATGTGACTGGCTGCTATCTTAGAATCATATTATAATTCAGACTGAAGGAACCTCAGGAGGTCCTGCTCAAAAGAGAGTCAGCTGTGACCGTTCAAATCTTGAAAACCTCCAACAATGGAGCCTATGTAACTTCTTCAGGTAATCTTTTTCACTAGTTGACTGTCCTCATGGTGGAAGAGTGTCTTCTTATATCCAGCCTGAACCCCTCGTTTTTCAATTTATGCTCGTTGTCTATTGTGTTCCCACAAGGCACCACTGTGAAAAGCCTGGCTCCCCACACTTGATACTCGTTGCAGAATTTCTCTTTTTCTTTCTTTTCCAACTCCTTACAAGTATTGGAAGGTTGCTGTTAGGTTGCTTCAAAGCCTCTTCCCTGGGCTGAACAAGCTGTGATTCCTTAGCCTGTTCTGACAGGGCAAGACTTCAGCCAGCTGACTGTCTTGGTAGCCCTCACTGATCTCGCTCCAGGTTATTGGTCTTTCTGGTATTGCAAGCCCAGTGCTGGATGCAGGATTGTAGATGTGGTCTAATTAATGCTAGACAGAGGGGGCTAACTGCTTCCCTCAATCTGCTAGCTATGTTCCTGTTCATGCAGCCCAGGAATCCTCCTGTGTAAAGGGAAGCTCTGTTGCCCACGCAGGGCATGAACAGAGAGAGGCTTAAGGCTATCTAACATAACAAGGATGTTTTAAACTGCAGCTTGCATTGTCATGCAAGTAGCAGGAGGCAGATGGTGGAGCCTTCTCTAGTAGCAATCAGTATGTCACCATGGTGTGCCTATTGCAGGCTCCAACTGTTGTGAGGCTGGTGGTGGAGTCTCCTCTGGTGGGACATATGCAAGGCTATCATTGCATGCAGTACCACATAGAGAGAACTGTACTCTGAAGGCCCTTTGTGCAAGAATTATTGTTGGAAACAGAACCCTTTTCTGGCATGTCAGAGTCCTTGTTCATTTGTTGGTTCCTTCTCAGCACTTTCAGCCAAGAAGCAATAGTCAGAATTTTAAGGGTAGAGATTTGAGACGAGGTCAATAACAAAAGAAAGGGACAAGAAGTGAAATGCACTGAGACTGTGAGTTTTGTTTCCCTGGCCAGTTGCAGTGCTGGCCATTGGAAAGACTTTGCCTTCATCCCACTGCTGGTTTTACTTTGATTATGAACCTTTGCAACTGTCTTTTCCTCATTTACCTTAGTTAGCAATTGTTGGCTTTGGGGAGAAAAAAGCTGCCTCATTTGTGTATGAGAGTTCTCAGTAGCAGGCAATTTACCATTAATGTAAATAACAGTGGCAAGAAACTAATGACCATAACAGAATTTGAGTGTTAAAATATTAAATATATATGTCTTTTGTTTTCTCATTTAATCCACTAATAGAAAAATAGGGTCAAATAGGGCAAGTCAGGGGAGGTGATCTTTTGTCTCTGCTCAGCCCTGGTGGGAGTCTGGAGTGGAGTACTGAGACATACTGGAGTGAAGCAAAGGACCACATAGATGAACTTGCGGTTGACTTTCCAGTGTGAGAGTGATTGAACACTTGACACAGGTTGCCCAGAGTGGGTCTGTCCTTGGAGATACTCAGAAGAGGTCTGGGCATGGTCGCAAGCATCCTGCTGTAGTTGTCTGTGCTTTGGCAATTTTCAGAGGTCACTTCTGGCCGCAACTCTTCTCTGGTTCTGTGATTTAGAAATAAGGAGGCAAGAAGGTTTAGAAAAGCCACACAGAAAAGCTCACGTTCTTAAAATGTTGGAGCAGAAGTTGTTGAAGTTTCTTCCTGGAGAGCAGAGGGGATGGAAGTCCAGCAGTATAGGAACTCCAGCTCAGACTCCTTTGTTTCATCTGTGTTAGCAAATTAGAGATATGTATGAAACTCATGGTTAAATTGCTGAAATGCTGACAGGCACAATAACTTTAGCCTGTGCTTGACCTCTCTCCCATCCAGTTCCTAGGTATGGCTCTGTTCACAGACAAACGAACTTCTGCCCTACTCAGGCAGTCTGGATGTGCTAACCCTGTTTTGGACAGTAGGAGAGTTGAGCAGTAGTATGTGGGCTGCCCTACGGCAGTCAGCCTCACTACCAGAGAGCGCTGCCAGATGTTTTTAATTTGCTAGCACAGATGTAGTGTTAAAGTCTAAGTGCTTGGAACCATTGCTGGCAACCTGAAGAAATGTCTTTTGCCACAGATTTAGCTCCTGTGCTTTTAGGCTTGTGGATCAACTGGATTTTCAGGGAAGGACCTCATCAATCTTTTATAGCTGATAGGGAACCATGAGACTAGACACTGTGTCTGAGCCGGAAACTCCCAGAGATTGAGCTCCAGGTATCAGCCTAATTTATTAAAAATTCAAGAGCCTTAAAAAACACAAGAAGACATTAACAGGCATATTAAAAGACTGGGAAAAAAAAAAGAGCTTAAAAAGACATAAAAGTATTTGCATGGAGAAGGTATATATTTTAAATGCTGAACAGCAAAAATTGCTATGCTCTGTTGTTCTATTTTATTTCTTACTAAAGCAGAAATTAAACAGCTCTGCTGGTAGTTATCCCTATACCTAGTCTTTGTAATATATCCAACTTCTCATCAAAATGGAACATTTAGCTTTTCACTGGTGAGCAATGCACAACTTACGTTATTTTTAACTTTGACAAAACCAGGTTAATTCAGTATGCCCTCAAACTTTCTTCCCCCCTCCCCTCCCAATATCTTTTTATGCCATAGAATTTCTGTCTTGTGAAGATAGTTTGTTTCTTCAGGTACTTATTTTGGGCTCCACCATAGCCTTTCACCATTTGGATTTCAGTGAAATTGGGGATGTTCATTGAGTCTTCAGTGTGGGCAACTGTCATTCCGACATGTTACTTTTCACTTGAATAACGGGCTTAGCAAACTTGGGCTGTGTTGTTCAGAGGTCTTTCTTTCTTTGCTTTTGTTGACCACTGCAGTGCTCCACAGATGCCTCAGCTTTCTCAAGTGAGGTCTTCCTACTCTTGAGTAGAGTAGAAGTGACAATGCTCAACACCTTGGATATCTGGGTTTTGACGAAAGGGCAGACAGAGCTCTGTCAGTCAGAGGCTCACGTGTGCTGGTGCCGGCGGACAGACAGATGAAGGGGCCTGGCGCAACTGAGCTCTTTTGCGGACTTGAGCAATGTGTTTGAAGATTTAAATCTGTTCTGAGTTTTTGCAGTTTTAAGCAGATGCTTAAGAGTTGCTTTAAGCATTTGGAAATGCTCTAGTGTGAATTTTGAAAGTGTTTTTATTTTGTGCATTTGTTCTTGTGTTGAAAGCTATTCATGGAAGGTACTCTGTGCTCCTGTCTGGTAGTATAGTTCCACCAGAGTGTATCCATATGAAGCTCCCAAGAGTAATCTCAGTGGGGGCAAGGAAATATAATTATCTATCCAAGAGACATTTGCAGCACAGTTCAGTTTTGACAAAAGACTTATGGCTTGTTCAGCTTTAAAATACTGGGTTTTTTTTCCTGAAATATTCAGAAAATACAGTTTTTGGAATCTAAAATATTTTTTTTAGTGTAAATTTCAACAGGCCTGTAGAGGAAGTGATGTGCTTTACCAGTGATTTCATGCCACCTGGCTGGCACTCAGGGACTGTTAGTCACTGAACTGCTTCAGAGGCTCCAGGCTTCTTCCTCACTGAGTAGCAAGAAATTGGTGGAAGTATACTTTTCATTTCTATGAAGAGACAGGGTTGGCTGGATCATTGTGTGCATAGATTATTAGTAAATCTGTAGGAAACAAAAATAATCTAACTCCCAATGGAAAGCTTAGTGATTCTCTGGAAATTGAATTTATGTTACTTATAAATAATGAAATAACTAATTGATGTCTTCTTCATTCATTTTTATAAAATGAGTTATTATAATTCATTATATAATTATAATTATTTTATTTTTGCATTTGTGAAAGGCTTTATTAGTAATAGTCTGTGTGTAATTTTAACAAAATTTGGTGACAAAGTCAGTAGCACTGTAGTGAACTAGGATTTTTTTGACAAAATTTTTTTGTCAAAATGTAATTTACCAGCTGAAATATATTCCATCAGTTTAAAGGAATCTCTGTGGTCTTGAAACCTTAATTTATTGACTTGTTAAGATGATAGTTTAATGGTTTTAGTGTCTGTTATTCTAGCAAAGACGTGGCACTGATCATGCACTGACAGGATAAATAATAGTTTTTCAACCATAAGACCAGTTTTAGGTGTTCACGTGCAAGCTTCAGTTGTGAACGTATTTACTGCGATTGTGAGCTTCAATACAGCAGCTAAAAATAGTTTGCTTTGCATTTTCTGTCATCTCTCTTTATCTGTTACTCAAAGGCACGTATTCAGTTTTATTCTGAATGGATTCAGTTGCTCTTTGAGGGCTCTGGCCATGGAGGATCTGGCTGATGGGTTTGCAGAAATATAGTAATAGGTGTAGAAGGGGCTCAGACAGTGACATCTGACAGATCTGTGGCTCCGGCATTTAGGAATAGGAAGGAGAGTTAGGAGATATTTAGCTTTTTTTTTTTCATGGTTACGAATACCTTCCCAGGTCTTCTGTGTTCCTGTGGTGTAAATGCTATTTAATGACTAAGCTGTGTGATCTGAAGCATGAGCTTTCCCTTTCATCTTACACATATCACATGTCTTTTCACTATTAGTTCAGTGACTTCCTTTCTTCTCCATCTATCCCATAATTCACCTTTTTGCATTTGATCTGGCAGTGTGATAATGTATCTGCTCTGACATGCTGAATTTTTACATACTTCATGGAAATAGCTTTTTCTCGGCATTTTGCTGTAGTTAAAGTACTTGGTTTATGCTTTGGGCAGGCCATTTCTGTAAATTGGCTTAGGAATTGCTTGCATTCCTCTTATATGTGATTTTGTTTGTGCCTGTTTTACTTCCTAAAGGATTAATTTGTTAGGATATCAGTAGCCATTCATCAGCTGTTCTCTTCTGTCCAAGTGGGGAGATGGAAAACATTTCTTTGCCTTTTGACCTGAAGTTACTGAGAGGCAGATCTTCAGCCTAAAAGAATGAAAAGCTCAGGAGATGTTATCAAGTTCTGCTTGTTTCCAGAGAAGTTGTGGATGCCATGTCCCTGGAAGTGTTCAAGGCCAGGTTGTGGCCTTGAGCAACCTGATCTAATGAGTGTCATCCCTGACCATGTTAGTGGAGTTGGAATAGATGATCTTTATGGTCCCTTCCAGCCCAAGCCTTTCCATGATTTTATGATTCTATGGTTTTAATAACTTTCTCTGTGGAAACTTGTGGAAACCATTTGGATGACATCCAGTGCAGTTGCTTCAGTCTCGGGAACAGTATTTGGGTGGAATTTAGGGTCTGTGTCCAAGAAAGTGATGAGAAAGCCTCTATGAATTACATAAAGCTTATTCATTTGCCTAAATCTTTAGCTGAAAATACTAAGAGCCGTGACAGAAACCCCTGTACTTTAACAGGAAGATGCATGGCAGTATTGTCTCAAGCAGGAAGAAAGCAGAGAAAGCAAAGAGAAGAGAGGACAGTCTTTGTAACAATACTGATGGAGCATTTAATTAGCAATGGCAACTGCACCTGGTTCTAGTCAAAATAATTAACAGTCCATGAGGAGCTGAGAGCATAATGTATAGAGAAATTCTGTAAGTGTTAAGTGTTTGCAGGGTATTAGTGAAAATGTGACGTGGTTGTTGCTTTTTCATGATAAATACATAAAAAGGAATCTGTGATTTGATTGAATTACACAGGCTTTAGAATTTGGAGCTTACAAACCAGATCTTCAGTGAAATATTACATCCTACACCACATCGTGAGGGGCCTGTGATGTCTTACACAGAACTGTATTAAATGAAATTGGTAATACATTGACTTTTGCCAAGGATTTGCGTTAAAAATTACAGTGTTTGTTTTTGTACCCTTGTACCCTTTCAGCAAAGTAAGCCAAAGCAGTCTCTATTGAGAGTATTCTTCATTTCTGAGCAAAAGCTAAATGTATCATTTAATAATTTTTATAGGCAAATGTGCTGTAATATGAATTTTTTTTACGCTATACTAGCATAAACTATCTTTTATAAACTAAATAAATAAACTTCTTTTTTCTGTTAATACTAATACTATAGAAATGGATACATTAAAAGAGAGATATTTTATAAAGCTGCACAGTTAACACAGCCGCTTAGAATTTACAGTATGTGAATAAGGAAATTTTCACTTGACAAAAAAGCAGCTTTTCCTTTTTTTTCCTCTAGCACATATGTAAACATAACTCTGTTTAATGTACTTTTTTTGACTCTAGCTTGGAGTTGCTGATGATGGCACCGTTTTAGAGAACAAATGCTTAACACACTTAACAGTTAAACGGGTAGCAATATGAAGGCATTGAAGATGAATTGTTTCCACTTTCCTTCTTGTCTCCTCTCCCAATTCTTAATAGAGTCCAAATTACTTTAGTTGCAATATCTGAGGTCTGCTTCCATAGTTAGTTGCAGAAATGGTCCCTCTGAAGGGAGTAGGATGGAGTTGGCTGAGCTCTCCAGGATGACACCCATAGCTGTGGAGGAGTTCAGTCAGTTATGACTCCAGCTTTGGCAGACCGATGCCTTGGCAGATGCCTTTTGGCTTTTAGGGATATTAGATCTGCCGCTCTCTTGATAGCCATCTAAATAGTTTGTGTAAGGTCAAGAAAACCCATGATGTCTTTCTAGCTCTTACTTCTCTTTAGTCTTACAGATGGCTTTTTACTGTCCCCTTGGTCCTATTTGCCATGTCGTGTATGACCGCTTTGGAATTCAGAAGCACCAATGAATTGTCCAATGAAGCTTGGCTTTGTAGCTTTGCTAAAGAAATGAAGAAAAGCATAAAGATTAAAAGCTAGTAAGCTTATACAGAAGAGTTAAGAAGTAGAAAACACAGAAGCTAAGAACTAGTACCTATTTAGTTTCCCAGGTTTTGGCTTATACCTTCAGTTTTAGGAGAGCGCAACAGCTGGACTCCAGTTTCATTACCGCTGTGGCCTAGTGCTATATGGGCTAACAGGTTTTGAATGAATGCATGAATAAGAATTTCAGTTTTTAGTAGCAAATATTCTTTCAGTCAATACTTCCTTGGATGAAGAAGGCTTAATGCAAGCGGTGAGCAATAGATAAACCACTTGTTCTTGATTTCTGATGTCATTGTCATAGATTTTTGGAATTAAAAATTTTAGAATGAAACTTCTACCTTGTGTTGTATTTCTTGCACTTGAAAAGCTGGCAGGGAAGAAAGCGTTATTAGGATAGATTCAAGTTTTACTTCTCTTTTGCTTGCGGCTGGTATTGTATCTGAAAGCCACCCATTTAGACATCCATTTAGATGTTGTATTTAAATCCCCATACTGAGTGCTACTAATTGCCTGGGAGCAATTACACTTGTATAATTCAGTGTCGTGCTGCTTGAGATACTGATATATTGAATGTAGAATAAATAATAACAAAATTTAGGAATTTTGTAAGAAAATTTGCCATTGCTGTATGCATGAATTATTATACCTTTTTCTGACATCCTTAAAAGAGGACAGTAAGATGTTGATGGGTAAAAAACAGCCCATAGGAGCTATGGGTCATACTGTGTGTTTCTTTGCTAGATCAGCTGCTGTAAATTGACAAATGAAGTTAGTGAGAAACTCAGCCTCAGTCTGTGTTTTTCCTGCTCATATTCATGTCCTTTCGTCTCCTGGGTATTTTGAAAGATATAATAATCACAGTAACTGGAAGAAAATAATTTGGGAATATTGAATCATCAGCCTTTTGTTGTGCCACTGGTGATTACAGAGCTTTCTTAAACTTCTGTGGAGTTTTCTGTGCCTAGGTGATGTATAAGCGTTGGTGAGCTCTGGGTGAGCACTGGATGATATCCTGGGAGCAGTCTAGCAGTGGCAAACGTTAAGATGTATGTTCGTCTTCGGCGGATTTGCTGTTGCAGTCACATTTTTGTTTATTTTTTTGTTTTGCCAGTTGCCTCCTCTGAAGTTTCCCTGAACCTTCTGTGCATCTTTTGTGTATCCTTCTCCAGCAGTGGTTCTCACTTTTTGATCTATTGACAATACCTGCTAATGTCCTCCCAATAGATTTCTGCACAGCTCCGGGCTACCCTGTAGTTCTTGGTCTGCTACTGATTAATTTTCTTTCCCCAAGCACTGGAATCCCATAGCTGAGGAATAGGTGAATTATTGAAAGGGTAAGTGCCTGGCTCCACTAAAAATTCTAGCAGTTCTACTTTTGGCATCCATGGTGCTTGGATTTTACTCTTTTTGATCTTTTTGCTGAATCTGGATGCTACTTGGCTGAGATCTGTATTATAACAATTCTTAGTATGATATGATAAGATATGAACTGCGTCCTCCTCCTGCTGTATTTTTTCAAATCTTTAAAATTAAAATGTTTTGACCTGTGAATTTCTGAAGAAGCAAGATTCGCTTGTCTCCTTAACAATGTATCTCTCGATATATAATAAATATCAAATTGCAAAAGAGAGATAAAGGAAAAATGTAAGAAGTGGGGAAGAAGCTAATATCACCTAAGAGCTGTTGTTTTCAGTAAATCATTTTTTCAGCCTCTAACAGAGAACAGGAAGGCGCACTAACCTGTGTCTGGGGGCCAGATACAGTCAGAATATTTAATGTGGTCCCTAATCTTAGATTTTGAAGGGAGCCCCAGATATGGGTCTCTGTAGTTGTGTATCAAGTGCCAGTCTGGCAGGACAATGCACAATGTGCAACGTGTGCCTGGTTTTATGTGATGTGTGGCCTTTCACTCGCTCCAGGAGCAAGGGTGTTACGGCTTACCCCAACAAGCAAATGGAATATCCTTACTTCTTTTTATGGATATTACTGCTTGCTAAATCTCCTGCAAATCAATACAAGCTCATCTCTCTAGGGAATTTTTCTCATAAAAAGGAACTTGCATTTAGCTAGCATATGGGAGGAACTTTCTCTTTTACTTCAAGTAAGAAGTACAGATACAGAAATTAAATATTTGAGAAAGTAAGTTCCTTGCAAAACAGAAGGCAAATATTGAAAAATGTTTTCCAAAGCAAACTAATTGCAGCCAGAGTTCTTCATACAGAGGGGTAGATTCAGGTAGCCAAAGAGAATGCTATCTTCAGAGTAATTTCTGGAGAATTGTGATGTATTTCTTGTTCACTTCATTGCTGAAGCGCTGCCATACCAAAGCTGTATTATCCACTAGTTACATTATTCCTAACACAAAAGGCTTTATAATTGCATGCAAATAAGTGATCTTGCACAGAAAGCTCAAAACAAAAGAGAAAACCCAGAGAAATCCCTCCTGGAGCTTCAGAGCAGCAAGTGCAACTGAGCACAAATTTCAAATCAAGTAGTCAGCTGTGGGCAAGATTTCCCTCCTGCTGGTTCTTTTTCTGCTGTTGTGCATCTTACGTGTTTTTCTGTGAATAACATGGTTTCAAGGTAAGGGGACGAAAGCAATCCTGTGCCTCTTCAAACTGCCAGTTTAAACACTCCCTAGCTGAGCACAACTTAATACATTGTCACCTTTATCCTGGAAAAATTATTTTGTCCTGTGTCTTCTATATGAGACTTAATTGGAGATGTGTGTTTCTCCTCTCTGTTTTTCTGCTGTTAGTTGATGTGGGCTCAGATCACATTTACCAGATCAGGCCCTTGCGGGTCTAAGATGGAGCTTCCCTACCTGTCCATCATTTGTGAGCTTTGGGTTGCATCCAGACTGCTACATCATTATTCACTGTTTAATTTCCATTTGCAATTTTTGCATACACTGGAGTGAAGTGCTAGTTTTAAAAGCCCAACTAATTTTCATAGTTTTCTATAATTCTTGTAAGATTGGTTTAATTTTATTATGTTGTCTTGCAGGCTTATTTTGTTCAACTCTGCATTATTGCAACTGAAAATAAGTGATTTTTTGTTTTCCTTTTTCTTTTAAACCTCCTTGTTTTTTAGAGTTTGCTTAAATTAGAAGAACAGTTATTTCGGACAAAACTTCGGAGAGGACAGATAGGCTAATGCGACAGCCAGTGATAGCAATTGGTATTATGAAAAGATGTGATGGAGCTGACTGCTTGGGAGAATAATTTTGATTTGTGTATTTTGTATCTGTTCTCTGGTTAAAAGATATCACAAATTTAATGTTGCAGGCAAATAGGAATAGGTATTTTAGGGGAGACATAACTCAGTAGAAGTCCAGTAACTCTGATAAGGTTTATAATTCTGTAACTGAACAGTAAGAGTTAATTTACAATTAGAAAACACACATAAATCTCTCAATCATTTGTAAATGTTGGTTAAGTCAGAGTGAGGTATGTAGAAGGTAATTTCAGTAGATGCTTGAATTTGTCTCCATCTTTGAATATGACCTTTTACAAAAGAGACAAAACTGAATCTTCATCCCTTTTTCAGAATGTTTTTCTTTCCTTTTGTTGGTTTGAGAGCATGGAAAAGCTGATGAAAACTTTACAGCTAAAATAGTATTTGGGACAATTACTATGTTTAGTCATTGGAAAAGCTAGGTAACTTTCAGGTACTTTCCTGAGTTCTCGGAGGCTTTGCTGATCCTGTTTCCAAATATCGAAAAATCAAGGAGTTTCCTCATAAGCAGCAAGAGATTGAGTTGTGGTTTGATTTATTAATCAAGCTGTGCAGCTGAGGCAGGCAATACAGTAACGCGCCGCAGAGACACCATACTGTGTATCCTGATTTGTTCTGGAACTTCTTGTATAGATCTTTATACGGGATTAATCCTAATAGCATTAGTGTGGTAAGACATATTGCTAAGTAGACTTAGACAACTAACAAAGACTTAAAACAAACAAAAAAATCCTTTGGACATTGCTATTAAATAGCTGACATGAGATCAACCTCTTCAACCAATTCCTGGCTCTTACTCAGACATCATCTTGGACAAAGGGGAAACTGAGCAACGGATTATCAGGGACCACTGTCAGCCTTTTGAATTAAAAGCTGTTGCCATCCAGTTACTTATCCTTATTCAGAACATTTTGACAAAATGTGGTATAGCTCTAAACTGATAGTTGAAAAAGCAGATTAGTGAATTTTAACACTTGTGTTTCAGCCTTCTGTTTCAGACAAAAGTATCCAATGGTACAATGTATCTTAGTTTTCACATAATTTAATATTTTAAATACTGGTAATTATCCTGAAGACATGCTATCAGTAAGCTTAAAACAAATGTGGAAAGCTGAAGATAGGATTTAAATTTAACACTAGTCGTTTTAATGCATTTGAGGCAAGAATTTCCATAAATTAGAAGGGCTGTATCTAAACCCATGTCTTTCTGGTTTGAAATACCGTGTGAGTGGTTTCATAAATCAGCTACAGTTAAAATGACAACCCATAGTAGAATGCACTGCTAATTTAATTTTGCTAAATGATTCTTATTTTAATCACTGTAATGCATTTTGATAAATGGTTTAGATGATCAGTTTAAAAACCAATTTAAATTTCAGCAGTTTTGTTCACTTGTCATGTGTATTGTTTTCTTCCGTGGTCAAGTGTAAATACTTTTCATTGGTAAAATCAGTTTATATAGTATTTTCAAGCATATTAAAGCACTGCTTCTTCAAGACTAAGCATACCTATTTTACTTGAAGTATGGAGCTAGTGCTTCTAAAATAAATAATTATCTTAGATACATTGGTTCTCAAGTGGTTTGCTTGGAATGTTGAAATACCTCTGAGCTTCTGAATACTAATTGTAGAAGAAGGCATTTTTTTTGCAAATGATCAGAAGAGCTGGTGAATGATAGGGACAAGATGTATGTTTTTATGCTTTAGAATAGAGAGGTTTAATTTGAGAACCTGGGTTTGCAGTTCTCTGCTGCTGTTGCTGACAGGGTCCCTGGGGGACTGTGGCTGAGACACTTGCCTCAGTGTTGTCCACACAATTCCCAAGGAGACCAGGCCAAGAACCCTGGCTAAGCTGGCTCACACTGTGTTCTCCAGGTTAAAAAGGATGAATACATGAGATTACTGTGATTATACTACCAGGGTCATGATATGTAACCATGGTGTAAAGCAGTGCAATGAAACTTTATGCTTTCAGCATTCAACATATACATAATATAATATTTTAACTGCATGTGTGGCAGATGTTATTTTTTTAGGGACAGGGATTTTGTCATCTACAGGAGCTATCCATGGATATGTCATGGCTGCTATGTGGAAGGCTGCTATGCTTTAAGGTGTGAATTGTGCACCATTGCTACAATCTTGGGCATCAGCAAACCCTAGCTGTGAGGTGGCTTGTTGCCTTTCCCATCTGCTCATTGCTGCTTTCCAAAAAGGGCTTATGACCCTCCTTGTGACCAGTCTGGCATTTGTTTTTGGCTCTATACAGAAGAATGAAGTGTGAGAGAAAAAAAATAAAGAAAAAAAGAGAAGCCCTTCTGGAAGTATCTTCCTTGTCCCAAGATACTACACAATGCTGACACCATCTGCTTCGTGCAAGAGCTGGTGTTCTCTAGGCAAAGCCTAGTTCTGCCTCCCTGTGTGTTGCTGGAGCTGTGGCTGAGCTGTTCTACAGGCTGGCATCGGCTGGCTCTGAGGGGGATGCTGGTTTGAAAAAGAGGGAAGAGGCAACAGTGTATGCAGAACGTGGTGCTCTCTGGCCAAAGCTCCATCTTGGGTGGGACTTTGGGAGGACTTGGCTGTAACTCCAAAAGAATAGGCTGAAGTGTGTCATGCCTAGAAATTTTGTTTTCAGTGGCGTGAGCTCTCTGAGACAAGTGGCTGACATAATGCGTGGGAGTGTGTCTCATCATAAACTTAGAGTAGCATAGTTTGCCCATCTGCTAATGTCCAGCCTGGGATGATTCTTACATTTCTGTGAGGAAATCTTGTTTTCATCAAGGTGTTTAATTTTTTTGCTCTTTCTATGCAGTTGTTAGCCCTTAGGAGCCTGAAATCCCTAGGCTGTCCTGTATTTGTCCTCTGTTTTCCCTGTGCAACGACACCATAAATGAGGGGTTGTTCCATAGCCTCTTGGTGCAGGAGTCTACTCCATTGTGCGATGGTGCAGAAGTCTGGCAATGCAAGATGTCATCTGATGGGGGATCAGGCCTGGAGCAGTCAACTCTTCGAAGTTCAGGCAGCATTTCTCATCAATTCTTGATTTTGCATTTCTGAGGGTGAAACATTCAGCTTTTGGCTAAAACCTGAAATCCCTCTTAATTTTTCATGCTTGTTTTATTTTTCCGGAGAAAAATAAGTTTTTTTTTTACTGAAACCATGCACTTCATGGAAGTAGAACTTGTACACAGAAAATTTTCAAACAAAATACAATTTTGATAGAAAATACGTATAATCTTTACACAGCATGGAAATTTAATGACGAAGCCATAGCAACAACATACAGCTAGTTGCTGAAAGAACACATTAGAGATAGCCTGGAGTTTGAACATGGAAATGTTTAATACTGCATATCCTCCATCTTCGGACACTTACTGCTTACTCTCTCTGTGGAACTTATGCTGCAAATGTTACTGTGTCTGTAATGCTGTGCCTATTGTCCTGTACTCTGAAATATTGGAGGCACAAATGTGGAAGCTGGCAGACATGGGAAACTGTGAATGGTAACTGATGTGAGTGCCTCACATGGTAGTAGGGTGAACATTTTGGTTTCAGATGATGGAAAGTAATTAGTTAGAATCAGTTTCCTCGTAGTGTTAATGGCTCATAGTAATATACCTGTTTTGGGATGTGCTGTTTCATTTTGTTATTAGCTTCTTTCTGTGGTCTTTCCTATAATGGAACTTCTTGTTTGACTACAAAATTGCAGGATAAATACATGAAAATTAAAAATTAGTGGTTCTGTCAATGAGTAGGGTTTGACTGCTACAGTTCACAGAATCACAAAATGGTTAAGATTGGAAGAGATCACCAAAGGCCATCTAGTCCAACCTCCCTGCTCAAGCAGGCTTCCCTAGAGCATGTTACCATAAAACACCAAAGCAAATAGTAGGAAGGTATTGTAAAGGTGTAAAATTTCAAATGGAAAGAGAGTTGCCTGATAGATTGCAGTTCTGAGACACCCCAGCCTTTGGTACTGCATATTACAGTCCTGTATTGACATATTTATTGTTAAAGCATTTGACTTTCCTCTACCCGGAAAGTACCTGCCTTGATCCTTCTCGTTCTTACACTAAAGGATTAAAGAAAGACTCGTGGTGCTCCAGCTGTACCCTCTTATGTAGCATCGGTTTCTGTGAAACAATTACATCTTAAGGGCTTTTAGTTTAGTCTTTGTCCAGCACATGACTATACCAAGACAATGCGGTTAAACAGAGTTTTGATCACTCCGTTGAAAGCAAATTTTGGCTGATCAGTCTTTGAAGTCAGTGGACAAGATGAATGGGTGGGATTTAGATGCATTACAGGAACTCCTTCATGTTGTTTCTGTAAGGCATGTCTGACACAATATTTTCAGAGTAAATACATGTAATTCATAGCATACTATGAAAGAATTCTGTACACTGTAGGAAAGAGTGCTGGGATGCATTTGACTTTCTAGCATGTGCAAATATTTACTGTTTGGCTTTGTGTTTCTTCTTCTAGACATTACCCAAAGCAGTCCTTCACTACAGTGGCTGATACGCCAGAAAATCTTCGCCTGAAGCAACAAAGTGAATTGCAAAGTCAGGTAAATAAAATAATAATTTTGTCTTGTTAATATTACACTGTCAGTCCACTTCTTTATAGTTTTTCAAAGTAGTAGTAGTGTTTCTTTGTACATACATAGTAGCACTGCAGTGCAATTGTAAAAAAACGTTTGTAAGTTGGTATAACACTGCAAAACTGAAGGTTTTATTTCTGTTCTCACTTACACTAGTTACCGTACTATTGTGAGTCCATTCACATCACTGGAATCCTTCATTTTCAACAGTACCTGAAGCATCTAAATAGGTTTTAATATTTGAACTGATATAGCTTAACTCAAAGGTTCATTTTCCTTTGACAAACTACTGTTGTTAGCTTGCATTAAACTTAATCATAAAATAGGATGTGATTAACAAAAAATGAATCTGTTATTAGCAGATATTTAGAAGCCTTTAATATTTATCAACAATGAAGTGACTGAATAAATCAGTTTATAGATCTCTTATGGCCACTGTCAACTAATAAGTGAGGTAGTCTGTAAGCCAGTTGTGATAAACACACTGTCAATCAAAACTTATGTAGGTTGATAAGAAATACATTTAAATTAAAACCTAAAGGGAAAACAAGAAAAAGGGAAAACAAGAGAAGAAAATGTCAAAGAAGACTTAGGTGACCCAAATACAATGCTGGCTATCTACCATAATGGAAAGTTCTGATTGATATTAATGCATGATTATCTGAAAATCCCTCCTCTCCCCCACTCTCCAGTATCACTTTATACTGTTTTAGTGTATGTAACGCTGGAAGCTGTCCTGGCTCTGTAAGAAAATTGATAATATTTGATTACATTTTATTTTATGAAAAGTCTGTTGGTTTTTTTTTTTAATCTATTGTGTTTTAGTTGCGATCTCTCATTATAAATTCATAGCTATCATTGTCAATGTCATAAAAACCTGTCGCAAAAAACAGATAGTAGACAACAAGACCTTTCTTTTTTGGGAAACTCTCTGTAAGTTAATGGGTAAAATTGAAGGAGTGCTAAATAGAAATGGTAGCACATATTTGTGTGTTGTCTTAAAAATTCTTTGCGTTTTGCCATTACAGTTATTGATTAAAAAACTTAGAGAAATTATTTCATCCTGAAATTCTGCCATCTAGAAAGAGGACAGTTCGTGGACTCTACTTCTCCTCTTGACTTCAGGGGATTTCAGATTGGAGTCTGCTTCATTTTCTTGTAGTTCTGT
Organism: Rhagologus leucostigma; assembly: GCA_013397725.1. Taxonomy (NCBI): domain Eukaryota; kingdom Metazoa; phylum Chordata; class Aves; order Passeriformes; genus Rhagologus; species Rhagologus leucostigma. The sequence continues at coordinate 967,826 of VZTD01005670.1, read as the reverse complement.
GTACTAGTTACCATTGTGTCACAAAGTTAAGAGGAACTTAAAACCAGTACTTTTTACAGGTCTTTTAAAAAGAATATAAATTCTCAGCCCACTAGTTTTTTAGGGGTTTGACAGAAAATGTTGGGATTCAGTAGAATAATAAAATTTTACTACTCTTTACAGAGGATATAGGAGAAGTGGCTTTCCCTAACCTGTCTGAAACATGCTTCTGTGTCACTGTGGAAGCATAAGGAAACTTTTTTTTGGTATTATTCTCTGTTTGTAAACTGAGAACTTAGTATTCTAGGACTGGATAAGCAGTATCAACAAGGAACTTGTAGTTTGCCTGTGAATAAAATTGCTGCAACTGTTCACAATGCACTGTCATAAAATCTTAGATAAGGATCTACTCAAAATTTGGAAATTGAGAGAAACCCTTAATTTGTACAATGTGCCTTTTTTCAATATTTTTAGTCAAAAAAGATTTGCAAATCCAAACAAAATATTTGCAGATCCAGATATAATTCTAAATAATAAGGGCACAAAATTGCCTACTTGGAAAAAAGGCCGTAATGTTTTTGATCATCATTTGCTTCCTTCTTGTTGATTTACATCTAGACTGTGTTAAGTAGCCTAACCTGTAAATCGTTTCAGTGCTGAAATAAAGATTCCTGGTACTTTTCCTTATCCAATTTAAATCTTGTCATAAAATAAGACTGTAAATTCTGAATAGTTTCTGTAATACTTTGAAGAGTATAAGGACAGAGAAATTGCCATCCTCAATCAGTCCTGTTGGCCATCTAGTCCCTTGTCCTATCTTTTCAGGGAAAGTTGAAAGACTCCCAACTGAAACAAATACATGGGATATAATTTGGCATTGTTCAGGTCTCATTCTATTTCAGTGCTGTGCAGTGGAAAAAGTGTGTGCATGGTTCAAGAAAAGTCTTTCATATGAAACCAAACTTGGCTGGATAGAATCACATTATTACTACCTTCCGGTATTCATCAGAGCTGCTTGAGCCTCCTGCCAATGCATTTGACAATTTGGGATCGAGCAAATTCTGTGTTAGGTAATGTAAAAAACTATGTTAACTACTGAGTAAGGAGAAATGCTTTTCTAAAGTAATAGCTGCTTCCTAGTTGCTAGGTAAACATCTTTAATGCTTTTAGTTCTGAAGAGGCACAACCCTGTGTTTATCTGCAGGACTCCAAGTGTTTTTTCAAAATCTGTAGCTTTAGAACTGCTCTTTATTTTGCTCAGCAAAACATGAAGAATAGGTAAAGGAAACACCATTAAATGTTGAGTAAGCTAAAATACACATGTTTTTGTAAATCTGTTGTTTTTATTTTCGTTTAAGCAGCAATTGACAGTGTTTTAAGTTGCAGTGCTGGGTCCTTTGTCAAAAATCCATTAAGGTCAGCATCAGGTGCCAGGGTGTCATGTTGACATAACATGACAAGAACAAAACAAACAAAACAAAATACTGTTTTCTGGTGGAGTCAGTAGAAAATGGATAGCTCTTTGGAACACTTGAAAAATTATGTTGTTAAGAAGTCAAAGGACAACATTTAAAAGCTTTCCAGAGAAATCTGTTCTTCTATTTTATATAGTATCAGAGCTTTTCCCCTCTTTAGCATTTCCCTTCCATGGGCTTTCATTCTGCTCCGTGGTTGGAAGGAGATACAAATGCAGTTTCGGAGAGGCAGTGTTTGTTTTCCATTCTGGGGAACTCCACAGTCCAGTATGCCTCCTGACAGGAGAAAAATGAGTTTGAAGGTCTTTCATCCTCTAAATAAAGAGTAGAGACAGAGATCCAGTGTCTCAAACAAGACTTTTCTTTATGCCTCTCTGATGAAAAATCCCTGGCTTTTTGGGGAATTAGTGCATTCTCTTACTCCCTAGCATGCAGTGGATACTTTCCACATTCACTTGCCTCTCTTAGATAAACTCAGCTGCGGAAGTTACTGATATGCTCATCTCAACTTTGTTTACTTGGGAATTTCCTTCATGTACCTTAGCTACTGATCTCTCTGACTTCATAACAGTGTAAATTGCTCCGTGGCCTTTAGTCCTCATCTACGGCAATGCTGTGTACATCAAAAGCAGTAATTCCAGTTGAACTTGCAGAGAGAAACAGAGATGTTCTGCAGCAGTTCTTGGCAGGAAGAATATAAAAATGTCAGATCAAAGAGAGGGCTGATGTTTAAGGTGTGTTCTACTCCAGCACTTTCTGAGGAAATGTACTTTCCGGGAACTCGTGTGCAACTTGATACGAAGTCATGGGTGTTGTCCTACTGTCTTCTTGTCCTGGCTGGTGGTGACACACCCTGAGGCTGCTGTGCTTGGGAACTCCAAGTGCTTCTTTTCATATGGAAGAAAATTTCTTGGGCTTCCCTTACAGGAACTTGGATAACTGAAAGTGTATCAGTGTTTCTTTAGGAAGAAACATACTTGCAGTTTTTCTTGATAAATAGAGTTCATAAAGTGTTGATTTTCAAGAAGTACCATAATGTCTTATGAGACATATGCAATTGAATCATACTATTATCCTAGCAATATTATGTTTTAACAGTCCTTACTTTCTCAGGAATTGCTTGTGTTTGTATCTTTATCTGCCAGCTCTCACCAGGATAATCATGGCACTATTGAGCATTTGGAAGAGAGTCAGCCTCAGAAAAGGGAATAAAAAGTCTTTATGGTCAGATGTTTGTATGGATGGCCATGCTCCTCTTTTTTCAGGCTGAAGAAGAGACTGACTGTGTAGCAATAACGTGTGAAAGTGCAAGAGATGACAGGTGTAAACTGAAATATGGAAGACTGCATTTATGCATAGGGAAAAACATTTCCATTGTGAGGGTGACTGAACACTGGCAGAAGTTGCTTGGAAAGATTGTCGAGTGACCATCCTAGGAGATTTTCAGAAGAGGACTGGGCACAGTCCTAAGCAATCTGTGGTAGTCCACTGTGCTTTAAGTAGGGTGAAGCAGTAGACGATCTCCAGAGTTCCCCTGCATCTTCAAGTCTTTTCATATTCCCTGATTTGTCTCTGTCCTGTCCTTCCTCAGGTTCCTCTTGACCGTTTCTCTCATCTTCTTGCCTTTTACTCTTTGCTCCTCCATTTCAAAAATATGTCTTAGCAAACTTCCAGGCAGATTGTTTTCATTAGCTTGATTTGTTAAAAAAGCGTTTTTGGTTTATATGCACCTCTTTTATGAAATCTTTGGAATGAACTGCCACAGTGAATGCTATAGGAGAATGAAATGCTGTATGGATTATTAAAGCAGACATCAGATGGATTTCCTGGGGTACCTTGAGTGAGCTCATTGGAGAAGTCATGGAGAAAACAGTTTTTGGAGCTGGAGACAGAGATAAAAATATGCTCTTCCAGCTGAGAAAAGGAGGAAGCAATATGATATGGCAAGCAGAGAGACCTTGTTATACCTTTGTGGGTGATTTTGTAAGAAGACCCTGGAACGCAGTTTAAAGATGGGACTTTTCTAGATAGCCATCAGGAGCTGATTTTTTATATATTCTTCTCCCCAGTTATCTGAGGATCTGAACCCAATCCACCGTATGTGTATGAGGAGAGGGGTGAGAGAGCAAGGAGAGTGCAGGCTTCTCAGGCATCTTCTTGCTGTTATTTCTGAGTGACAAGTCCTGGAGATGTTGATTAGGTTGGTGCATTAAAATAAATCCAGACTGCCTGCAGAAAGCTCTGCCCTTCTCTCCTGTGAACCCCTTCACAGCAGTATTTTGTAAATCATGCTCATCTACTAAATGTGATTTTTTTTCAGCTCCTGGTTTGTTACCCCTTTCTCTCTGAAGACTATTTAAATGGCTTGTTTTATCTGCATGAGTCAAAGGCATAAAAAATCATTCTTGATGTGAATAATACAAAGCTCCAGAGGAGTGCAGGAGGCAGAATGAATTTCAGTTTTCTGGGAAAATGGTTGTCACCTCTTCTGATTTTTATCTTGCCAAGTACGTGAGGGATTCTGTCTACATCCTGTCTGCTCTGGACTGGCTCCTGTTACTGTGACACCATAGGTCTACACTGTTTTGGTTTTGTTGTTTTTATTGTTTGTTTGTTTGTTTTTTTTCCTTCGCATTTACTTAGGCTGTAAGATTCAGAATGTGACAGTGCTGCTGCCACTCATCTCCTCTCCTGTCTGCTACTCTTTCCTGTCATAGTGCTGAACCAGCATGTGGAGATAAACATGTCATAACCCTGTGGTCAGGAGACACGAGAACATGAGGCAAAGACACCAAACAGGATGTAGTACTGTAATAGATAAACAGACTGTGCAGCAGAGAGGGATTTTACATTTTTGTGTTATTGACACATTTGTAGCACTCTGAAATTCTTTGATTTCATATGTGAAAATACAAATCTTCTACTGGGACATAAGATATGGTTATGGGCTACTTTTGAAATAGAAAAGCTGTTTGCCTTAGCTTTAAGTTGTTAAGACAAGTTTTAAATCTGATTCCTGGTACTGACCGCATATCCTAATTTTTAAATTTTTTTTTTAAATCTAATATCGTTGGCCTGTATAATTATACAGAATTTTATACTAACTTCCAGTGGTAATGTACTGGTCAGTGTAGGAAATATTACTTGTATAAAGGGGTCTAGGTACTAGTGGTGGTGTTTTTTGGTTTCTTTTTTTGTGGGTTTTTTTTTTTTTGGGTGTGTTTTTTTTTTTTTGCTTTACTTGTTTATAAGAAAAACTATTTTTCTTATGATACTGACTGTTCTTTCCCCTGTTTTCTTTCTGGGTCACATCACACCTTGATAATCAGTAAGTTAAGCTGTGTAGATAAAAACAGTAAATTCCTTCTCTTTTTTCTGAACCTATGTTGTTATGTGTATCTGCATTTATATCTAAGGACAAAATTACAGGTTTCAGTGCCTGAGCAAAACAACTGCTTCAGATTACTCTTTTTGTACTGTTTCTTCATTCCTCTTAAAAAAGATCTGCAAAGATAATGATGAAAGGAGCGCATTACAAAGCATAGATGAATGCTTGCCCAACATTCGGAAGAAACTTGAGACAGACTTGCACATGAGCATCTATGGAAAATGGTAACCTATCTAACTTTTCAGCTTTTCGCTGTTGATTTGATGATACAAAAGTGAAAGTGCCAGCAATTTTTTTTTTCGCATTAGTTCTTGCCCTGTTGTTATTAACCACAGTGATGTGAAAACCTTAAGTAATTTGATAGGGGAAAAGCAGAACAGAACTGCATTTAAGGAAGCACAGTAATATCTCCAGAGTCTAGGAAGCAAGCAGCGCAAATTTCCTGCTGGCTGAAAAGTTAGGAAGTCTATAAAGTGCACAGTCACGGGAGAAAAATTGTGTCTTCCAGTGCCAAGACTCAGACGTAAGCTGCAAAATATATGAATATAATTAGTTTTTTTTTTTCTAGTATATGTTAATGAGGAAAAAAAAAACATAGTACATTTTCTTTCACATGTATTTCAGATGCACATAATGTTTAACTGTAAAAAGTGAAGGGATAATCTCTTTACATGAAATGGAGGTAATTTCTGTGGTAGGATAAGGGTAGAGTGATCATGATTTATTATTAATAGAGTGCATGGACAAACCCATTTTTATAGACTTTCTTATGACATCGAATCAATGGGCAAGTAGGACATCCTTAACAGAAAATCTTTGGATCAATAAAATCAAAAGTGATTCCAACTACCTTTACTTGTACAATCACAAGTAATAGAAAGGGAACAAAAGAGAGCCACAGAATTCATAGCTGTTTTTTGTGAGTTGAGTTGTAGAATTCTTAACTGCATCCACACTAGTATTGAAATATCTATAGCTTTTTAGAGGAGCAGTTAATAAAAAATAATAACTTAAAAATTGAGATATCAGAATTTCTATTATTTAAATATATTCACAAAATATTATAATCTTTAAAAACTGTTCTTTTTGTTCTAGATGAGGACAGAATGGAGAATATATATGTCCTTTTTCACGTCAAGTTTCTCTCCAGATTCTCTTGAGCTTCTTTCTGGTTTTTATTTTTGGAACTAGATTTTTTAAGTGGTTGCTCTGTTGCTTGCAACTGTGTTGCATGTAGTTGGATGCTGTGATTGTTTTTAGTTATGTTTTCATTGGATTACTGCACAGCATTTCAACCCACATGAAGGCAAAATGCATTCAGTTTTAGAGAATTTAAAGTTAAGACTGAGAACAGAACAATTGTCTTAATAAATCAGGCATCCTGGGTCTGCAATCAGGCACTGAGGACATACCTGTACTGTGGAGTACAAGAGGGTCAGGAAGAAGTTCCTGATCCCAAAGACAAATAGAGTGTAGTGGCTTATGTCCACACTGTGTATGGCTTCTCCCCCTATAATGGATATCTATTTTTTTCCCATTTCATAGTGTTTAAGATGGTGTAAGAGCTGAGTACCAGCCCATCAAAGTGGTATTTGAGAAGCATGAAACTGAGCCTGTGTGAAATGTGATGGTAGTGGGGAGTTCGTGAGGTCAGTGTCCTTTGGGTTGTGTGCAGTGACTGGTCAGGTCAAAGGGAGCAAAACTGGTGCAGGCATGTCCTTGCTGCCTTTCAAGAGTGCTCCCTCCACTGAAGTAGACACTGAGCTGTGCCAGGTCTTGCCTTGGAAATGGCTTGGGAACACACCCAGCCGTGCTGGGTATCGAGGCTGTCAGTACTGACTTTGTCCCCTTGCCCTCTCCTGTTTAGCAGAGTATTTGTACCGAGAAAGTCTGTCAAAGCCAGAAAATGAGATCACATCAGTCTTTCTTTCCTTTCTGGGCTTCAGATCTGCATCTTTCAGACCGGCACATTCAATTAAAGGGGGTCCATGTAGTCCTGCTTCCTGTTGCTGATGCCGCTGTTTTTTCACAAAAACTGGCAGTACTTGTGATCAGCAAGAGGAAACTTGACACAGTAGGTGACTGGTCTGATCCAGTGTGGAGTATTGGTAATGTCATCATTAAAAGGAAGGACAGCTAAGGAGCATGCCTTTACTTACTCACTCTAGGATATCAAAACCAAAATTTTCAGGAATATGGTTTTAGTCAATGCACTGTATTAGGAGAACTGTTTTATTTTCTTGATGTTGCTATTGTCTTCCTCCAGAAAGTTCTTAGTCTTTGCCTTAGATTTCCATTTGTGTAATGGCTGGGATGAATTATCTCTCCTCCCACACCTCCAGCAAATTGTAGTGGCCGGCATATTTAATAATTTGAAAGTGGCATATTTTTGTTAATATTCTTGCATCCAGAGTAACAACTCAAAATTTTTTTTCCAATGTGAGATTATAGGAGTGAATTCTTTGTACATCAAAGCATCGGATAAATCATTCATTTGGCATGTCACATTGTGGCAATTAATGATTTCCATTTAGTTCTTGATTTTAAGCTCATATCTTTTCAGAAGTACTGACCTGTTTCTTACCAAGGAACGAAGCTAGTCATCCGTCTTGTTGTAATGAGACCAATTTTTGTGTTCATCTGTGGCAATTTCTTAACAAATTTCAGAGGTTCTGAACAGAGAACTTACAGAGGCAATGTTAATTTTTCCCTTCATTTTTTTCTTGTCCTTAGTCTCATGGCCTTAAATGCTGAAAGAGTATGATAAACAACTGTATTTCTCCTAATTTTATTGGTTCTCTGAAAATGTTTTGAGTTTGGTCCTTATCTCTTGTTTCAGTTTTTTTCCACAAGGTTGAGCCACTTTTACTCTTTAGACATCAGGGTTTTTTTTCCTACTGATGCTACAAGCTCAACATGTCGTGAAGAATTTCTTGACTTAAAGGGTGGTTAAACATTGGAACAGGCTGCCCAGGGAAGTGGTGGAATCACAATCCTTGGATGTGTGCAAGAAACAACTGGATGTGGCACTTTGTGCTGCGGTCTAGTTGACATGGTGTTTGATCAAAGGTTGGACTCGATGATCTCGGTGATCTTAACCAACCTTAATGATTCTATGATTCTGTGTCAGTTTTTGTAGTTCGAGGGATTCTTGAGAGGGGTCGTTGCTCACAGTGTTGCATTGTTTGGCAGGTATCCATAATTCCCTTTCAAAGCAGAAGGCAAGGAGAGATCAAATCCTTTGCTAACATACCCCTGGAAATTGCTTCAAATACATTGTTAGTTTGCCCCATAGCTGAATATTTTTCCAATAAGCTTGTTATATATTTGTATTGTGATGAGAATGTAGAATTAAAGAATTTCCATTAGCATGATTATATTTATTCTTATTTGATGCAGTTATTTTTTTTCATTAGAATGCATCCAGTCTTTAGATCTATATCTATACTGAGAAAAAAGGGAAATACTGATTTACCTACATGCTTCTCCCATGTGATTAGCTGTGATTTAAGTCTGCTTTTGCAGAGCTTTTATAAGTATGCATTTTTTTAGCAGTTATTTGTATTTGCTAAAGTATTTTAAATTGATAAAGATTTCTATGTAACAATTGAGAGTGGCTGGATTTCTTTTCCTCTTCGGCTTTGCTTTTTTTTTTTGGTGTTTTTTTTTTTGAGTGTAACAAAGATGTCAATATAGATGCGTATTTTTACTTTGTGTAAACCAGCTGTTCCTGTTGTGTGCATTGGCTACTGAGTAGTATCCTTTAAATCCATTATTAATTCTGTTTTCGGTCAGCATTTGTTCTGGAGGTGGCCTTAACAAAATGACCAGGAAAGCTACTTAATAGGAGGAATTGAAGCCTGATGAGAGTGTCACATTTTCTTAATTGGAAGTCTTACAAAGCAGAAGCTTTAAGCAAATGAAACAACAAAAAGAGCTTTAGTCTTAGCAGAGAAATTAAAAACTGAATAAACAAAATCTCTGTCATTCCCCTGTTTTCCAACAAAATGTAATATTCTGGCTTCTGGGTTTTGAATAGCTGCAGAAGGACTTTGTCTACTCCAGCAAGAGATACTTTTTGCACTTTGAAGATTTGAGGATATTTCTCTCTGCCTGTCTCTCTCTTTGTTTTTCAGTTCTTCATAATTTCTGACCTGTCTGTAGCCTGAGCTGTCTGGCCTTGGTGCACTTGTAATGTGCTGAGTGTGACTATGAGAAGGAGAAAGGAGGAATTTGCCTTGGCTTGCCTGATGGTGCAATGCCAAAACAACACATGAATCCAAAATTGCATAGTATTTGGCCTTTCAGAGTATTTGGATGAAGAAGAAAGGCAGGAGGGATCCTGGGCAGTCCTACCCCTTGACCCCAATAAAAGGCCATGAGCGTTCGTCAGCATTTTAGTTGGTCATTTTCCTGATGCTTAGGTTACTTATTGATGGGGCTGTTTTAGATCCAAGAAATATATTGTCCTCCTGATTTATTCTCAGATGGTGCAGGGACCATTCAGAGTTCAATGATTTCTTGTAACTGCTGCCTCGCAGGATGGATTGAGGTCTATTCGGGGTGATAGTTTGTCAGGTAGTGCTATGCTTGCAGGAGATTATGTTGATGGGCTTTCAAGTGAAAGGGTCAGGAAAAAAAGAGAAAGGAAAAAGAGTAGGATTAGTATAATGTTTAACCTTGCTCAAAATAAAGCGAGAGGAAGAAAATACTAAATGCTTTAATTGCACCAAATGTTAGAGCTTGGAAGGTATTTGGTGGAAACATTTGCAGGGGAGGAGGGGCAAGGATTTGACATTAGAAACTGCTTGAAGCACAGGTTTATTTTTTTCCTGTAGTTTACTAGACTCAAAATTTTGAAGGACAAAATACATAAGATGTTTTAATAAAAAAAAAAGGAAAAAAAGACTTGTAGCTTGCTGCTAGCAGTGACAAAAATGTAAATATTTTGTACTTCTATGACCTTAGGTTATATAAGGTCTGTTTTATTTTAAATGTAAACATTTCTATATAAATATAGCTACATTTAATAGATTTTAAAAAATATCTTATGAATTAAAAATAGCTGAATTCTACTTAAATAAAAATAATTTTACTGAGTAAAATGAAGCATAAATTTCTTGCTTTAATTTTTTTTCAGGAAGTATAGTTGAATTGCTTTAAAGCTTTAAGAAATGTAAACATGAATGAAACTACCACATATTTTTGCAACGTAGGATAAATTTTTAATAATGTAATCTATTTACCAGTAAATGAATTGTTGATATAAACTTAAATGTGTAAACATGCTCAGAAGAAAGGTCCAGGTTGCTCAGCCCTGTTAAGAAAAGAGTAAGAGAGATGTGTGTTGAGGACGGGATGCTCCAGTGCACGAGTGATAAGGCTGGAATGCAAACACCCGACACAGAGCCTTGGTGGGCACGTGGTGCAGCACCATTTGAGATAAATGGGAAATAGGTTTCGTTGCTTGTTCTGATCAAAGAAAAATGCTTTGATCTGTATAAGAGGAGAATAAAAAAATATCAAATAATGTACTTGACTTGAGTTGTGGCTTTCTGGTGCATCACTGACGTGTGTATCCTTGCATTGTTAGTACTATGCCTTGTGGACATGGTGGCCTTTGCCACCAGCCTGAGCCCTTGGTCCCTCCTTATGGACTAAACTGAACAGTGGAGTCTTTTGATACTGCTGTTGTCTCCATCAGCTTCTGCAACAGAGGCTACTCTTACTTTTCCATCCTTTTAAATTTAAGTCCTTCAGTCTAGTTCCGTCCTTTTCCAATCTCTCATCCTATTTTACAGCCTAAAGCCCTCTTGCTTTTGGCCTTCGCTTTTACTTTGTGTTATTTCTCCTTTGTGATCTAACCTGACAAATTCTTGTGACAAGATGTGACTTGAGCATGCAGGAACTGGAATATTTTGAAATGAGTGATACCAATGAAAAATGGAGCTGCTGCCCTGGAAGGCCGTCAGCGGTGCACAGCACCAGAGATGGCAGGGCTCAGTGGGCGAGCAGCTGTAGAAGGGGGAAGTGGAGGGCAGGACTCCAGGGAGCCGTCACCCCCGTGCTCCAAATGAGTTATAGTTATGGATATATGTTTTGATGGTAGATGTTAGTAGGTGAAAACTTTAAAAATCCCCTCTGTTTTTGTAGGTCCCAAGGCCATAGGGCAGTATTCTTCTGCCACCTGGGGTGTAAAATGATCTGGATGGATCAGAATATCTAAAAGGTTGTATGAACAATGCCCCTAAAAAGGCCTGTTTCTGCCTAATGTTTAGCACTGTATAAAGTGTCATGGCTGTCTCAGATAAAGACTTGTAAAGTAGGGTAGAATCTGATGCCTGGTTACATAGGAGGCAGTGTTTGAGTACTGAATGATAACTAGACCAAATTTGGCTTTTCAGGAGACTGGAGTCAAATGTAAGAAAAAAAGACTGAAAAGAGATAGGGCATATCAGAAGTCTAGTGAAAAGCACATCTGCTGTCCTGAACCAGCAAGCTGTGGAAAATTATGCTGATCATCTTATTTTATAGCACCATATAGAACCTTCTCGTTCTGAGAAGCATGGTGATGGGGCTCAGCAAAAACTCTTTTGTTTAATGTTTTACCTCTGCTGCTTTCTTCTGTTCAGAAATAATGGAAAGAAACTTCCTGGTGGACCATAGGTATTGAAGGTATTTATTTTAAATTGCAGCATAGGATGAGCAGAGATATGCAACCTGAACACTCTTCTGAGAGAAGTTCCAGCCTGCTGCAAATGAGTTGAGGAGTGGATGTTTTAAAATGGTTTTAATAGGCATTTCTATTTAATTCTACTTGTTGCTTAGTGTTTTAACATAAGCATAAATTCCTGGAGTGTTTAAGTGTTTCTGATTCATTATTTCTGTCTACTTGCAAGAAAATTGTGTTTCACTAGTTAAGAGTTTATGTGCTTTGGGGCCCTCTTCACTGGCAAGTAATCATCCTTATTAAATGAAAGTTAGTTTTCTTAACTTTTAATAGTTACAATATAAAATAAACAAAACCAATTAGCTCATTCCTAGAAAATGTTTTTTTGACTCTGTAAATCGTGTAAACTTGAAAGATGTTAGTCCACTGAGTTATTTTTAGTATCTATAAATGTTGCCTTTAATACAATTAAAGCAGAGAAGTTTTTGGCTAGAATGGCATGTTTCAATAATAGTCAGCTTTGTATCTAATATATGCTGAAGGAAGCTCATATTTAGTTTTAAAATAACATATTTTTAATTTTTTATTAATTTCTCTTTGCTCCAAAACTTTGGGTGCATCACTGATGATGGGAATTACTTGGAATTTTACTGAAATCACAGGACAATATCCTTTTGCTGATACAAGCTGACAGTATGAAGTCACAGCCAGGAACTTGCTCTGTCTGGTGTAGTCATCTTTAGCTGCTTGGGATCTAGATGCAGTGTAGCTGCTGCTGTGGGTCCTCAGCTAAGTGAATTTATTCAGCTGAGCATTTTGTATTGCAAAGAAAGTTAAATAACAGCACTTTGGTGTCTTGGATATCTCTCCATGAGGCTGGATGGAGCAGTGCAGACATTGGGTCTGTCAATAAATTGACTACAAAAGCCTTCAGTTGGAATCATAGTTAAGTGGCTGAAGTCAAAATATCAGCTAGGAACTTGTTCATTTATTGGATATTTGGTTTACTAGAGATTATTTTTTTCAGTTTTATGCTTATGTTATAACAAGTCTCTCAGAAATGCAGTGCCAAAGAAGTCAAGTAAATAGCCTTTGTTTTGACAGTTTGCTATTAAATTATAGATACTAATATTGTAAGGAAAACATAAATAAATGCAGTTTTATACTGGAATTTCCTCACTATGAGGGGAAAAAAGTTAGCAAATATAATCCCAGGGTTAAACTGGACATTTATCAATAATGTTGCTTTACAAATAAATAGACCGTTTCCTTTTTGTAATCTTTGAGATGACAGCAGTAAGTTATTCATCTGCAAACTCTGTTTCTGTACTGAATTGATGGCCGAGGTTCATTGTGTTCACCAGGCTGATTCATGTTTGCTGTGGAAATGGCGGAGTAGCTGCCTGTTGTTACTACCTTGGTAATGAGTTACAACAGCAATGATGAGATGTTGTCTGTCTAAGGGAATAGAAAGATATTTCACCTAGGAAAGGAAAGACTGGGGAAATGTATTTCCTGCTTGATATTTTATTTGAAAGAGCAGAGCAGAAACAAACATGTGACTTACAGTTGCTTTATATCCTATCTTCCCTTACTTACCAGGTTTTTCTTCTTTGAGGCACATGTTCTTGCAGCAGAAATGAAACAAATATTAGCTACTGTCCTGACCCTGATTTGGAAATAAATTACTGAAGCATATTATGTCTTAAGGGTGTTTGCTTTGTGTATATTTCAATTACAGTAGGAATGTATGCTATTGAAAGGCAGAGGTTATTGCCCTAGTTCTTTCTTACCTCGCTTTCAATTAAATCTGATTTCTGTTGCCATAGCATTGCTTGCTCGTATGCTGCTTAGTCCAGCGTTGGTCATTTGTGCATGATTTCTATTTGACTGTGTGGCTGTTCTTACTGTTCCTGAACTAACAGCCCCTGTCAAGTCCTTTTTGGTCTGGGAGGGGGTGGTCAGGCAGCTGTTTTTCACAACTGATGCAATTGCTAATGTTTCCTATGCAAGAAGGCAGACTTCTACTCAGTACCCCTGGGGAGTGTAAACATCATTTTTATCATGTTGGAACTACAGGCTCTGTCAGCCCAGTGAAGTTGTTCTCAATTAGTCTGAGGCAGTCCAATTCTAAAGGGAATAGCTGCTCCTGTTGGAGCCCATTTTTCTTTGCGTGTTGCCTGCGCTGATTTCCAGCTGTTACCATGCAGCTTTGGGGAGCTAATGGGGTTCATTTGGAACATCTATCTCAAAAGGAAATGCCTGAGTCAGTGTCTAGTTGAATGATTGGAGATTTTCACACACAAAAACCCCGGTTAATACCCACTTAGCTAATTATCTCTCAGTGTACATGATCATCCTTTTCAGTCCAGTAATTAGAGAAAATTAAGTGGAACCTTGCTAATTTGCACTAATGTTGGGAACAACCTATTGCCAATTACTGAATTTTGTGAATTAGTGCAAATGAAAACAAGCACTTTTTACAAACTATAGAGTAACACGTGCTGAACCCTATGCAATAGTGCCACATTAATAGTACACTGCCAAGAACTCACCTGTACATGCAGGGGAAGTTAATGTGATGTAAATTGAGAACTGAATCTTTCTTATGCTGAAGTTTGCCCTTTGTTAACTGTGTATAGATTACTACACTGAGACCTAAAGTCACATGATGTGTCATGAACACCATTTCCCTTCTTTCTAATAGAGTTCAAGGAGGCTTTTGGAGATCTCCTTACTAACGCAACTTAAGTTTCTCCTCTTTTGAAGCAGCTGCAATTGTCACCATGGCTGCCAGAGTCAGCACAATATCTTCCTTTGATTCTTTTGAGCTCTTGCAAAGGGCCAAAAAGCTGGAAAAATCAGCCCTTCTGAAAATCCAGTGCAAGTGAGAGATCTCTAACTGCTGTGTTTTCGAAATGCCTCGGTTTTTTTTCTTTTCCTTCATGAAAGTAGTTTTGCTGATGATTCCCTTGTGTCTCTGCATTGCAATCCCAGTCCTAATCTTTCTTTCAGAAGGCTCTTTTTCCAATCCTGTTTATAGTGCCAGAGTTAACCCCATGTTCCCCGGACATGCAATTTTTTCTTAGACTTGGTTGGGTAACTCCTAGAAAGCAAGCTGCCTTTTTGCCCACATCCTTTATACTAAATCACCCATTGCTTTTGGCATGATCACTGTCCAGATCCCAAAAAAATCCTAAAACCCCCGGTGACCATATGCAAAATAACTACTGGCTGTTGCCAAATAGTTAGGTGCCACTTACGAACCTGATCATTACAGTGCAAAGGGCTGTTTTGGCACATTTTGAGATTTCTCTACCAGTTTCCCTCATCTGAACTCCAAATAATGTCAGTCTCATGTTCAACTATAATTTTTCCTAATGTTTATGTGCCTGATCTGAGATTTGGTGAGAAACAAGTGAGAACACTTTGCAACAAACTTTGTTATACTTCTCTTCCCTCGTTTCAAGAACCATCTTTTCATTGTGTTCTGTTACTTTTGAAAATAACAACAGCAAATCAGAAGCAGGAGCACTTCCTCCTATCTGTCTTCTCACCTGTCTTTGAGAAGCTTCCACTTATGAAATTAGTAAAATTTATCTGCAATGCCAAAATGATTCCTTTGGGACTTTATCTTTGCAGTCATCCTCTGTAATAGCTCTGCATTTTTCCAGGGCCTCTCTCCATCTGGTCCGAGGTGGTACCTTAATTTCTTTCACAGTAACACAAACGGATGAAAGCTTGAATGCCTGTAACTTTCCAGAGCTCCAGCTTATGGATAGGAAGGTGAAACACTGTATGTAGAGCAGCCAAATCTGCTGTTTATGACCTAATGGCAAGATTATGACAGTCTATTAAGACGACCTGCTTTTTATCCTAGGCTACCTTTTACTTCTCTAGTAATGGGGAACTGCCTGTTAGCTGCAGGAGCCAAATGCCTCAAGCTTTTAATTTTATGTGATGTAAATTTAGGAAAATAGAAAGTGGGAAACTAATAAAGATTGTGTTTCTTTGGTTGCATTCTACCAGCTGTCCTTTTTGGTGGTGAAAGAGCTTTTACAGAAATAAAAATGGTGTTTGGTAACCTTTAAAGTTATGAGGAATGAAACATAAGATAAGATTTTCTTTTATTCCGTCTCCTTTACGTTCTGGCTTCCAAACCAAGAGTTAGTTCCCCGAAGTGCCTGAGCCCAATTTATTTTCATCACAAATGGAACAACTTAATATTTAAATCAGTTCTAAGGATCCAAATTATTAAATTACTTTTTGAGACTTAGTCTTTTAAGTCATGTAATAGCTTTTTGAAAAGCATGTTCTGCCCTAAGTTGTAACTCAAAAAAAAAAAATCCAAATGAGTTCCACTAAGAACTCCATTTTAATGGTCTTATTCTATAGTTTTGATACAAATTGACCCCTGGATTTGGCTAATTAGAAGTAAGAAACAGTACTAGGATAACTAGAACATCGTAAGTGTCAGTGTAATTCTCTTTAGAAAATCAGGTATTATGCTTGGGATAGGTGATGTCTTAAAAGGAGTATTTTGGCATGACTGCCTGGTTGTGTCCCTTCTCAAATTGTTTCACACCCTCAGCCTATTCATTGAGGGTGCAGATTGAGAAATATTCAAGCTGTGAAAGTGCTGTTCAACAACAGCTACGACATTAATGTGTTATGAGCATTGTTTTGATCACATATCTAAAACACAGCACCATACAAGCTGCTATGAAGAAAATGAACTACATCCCAGCCAGCAACAGTACAGCCATGAAGATGTTAAAAGAGGGGGAGAACTTGATGTCTGAAGTAGGACTGACAGAACTGGCTTTCTCAGCCTCAAGAATAGAAGACTAAGGGGAAAGTTAATCACAGTCTTCCCATGTCCAAAGATAGGTGCAGACAAAGCGGAGGTTCTCTGTTTGCAAGGTTCCATGGTGGTAGGAGAAGAGGCATTGGGAATAGCTGCTTCAGAAGAAATTCTGTCCTGGAGATAAGAAAAAACAACTTTACCATGTGAACAATTAACCATTGAAATAAGGTGCCCAGAGAAGTTGTGAAATATCCCTTGCTGGAAAAATTTCAGATTTGGCTTGACAGGGCCCCAGTAACCTGATCTAAACCCAGACTTTCAACAGAAGGTTGGATGAGATGATCTCCAGCCTGCTTTGCAATGATTCTTCATGAAATGTGGACTGTTGGTTTGGTAATTTTTTTTAAAAAATAGTTTTCTGAACACAGCTGAAGTGTTATAAATACATAAGGTACCATTGTTCAGATTTCATGGGATTTTAAAACTAGTGGAATTCCTACAACTGAAAAAGAAATATAATTCAGTAAGCAGTGATATAAATCAAGATCTTTTAAGGTCCATTTCTCACTGCTCTGGTAACTGGGGTGTTTAGTTTCTCCTCATTTGCTAGTTCTGTGATCTCTAAAATGAGGAAAATTTTCTTATTTTTAATACACTAGAAGAATAATATCCAGTAAGCATCTAGCAATGAAAGTGCTGCTTATGCTACCCTTTAATTCCTTTAGCCAAACTCTTCTTGTATTTAGTGGATATTCCTCAGGGACAAGGACATTTTGGGTTGAAATATATTGATATTTAAACAACAGTGAAATTTCTAGGTTTTTTCTGCCTTGTAACATAGTCTAATTTTAAAACTTAAATAGGATGCAAGATCTCCTAGGACTTATGTTGTAGGTGTATATTTTTCTGTTACTGCTTATATAAAATTTTTGTAGCTGTTTTTTATTTCTTTGAAGGGAAATTGCCCAAATGATGCTTTAAAAAGATTTATTTTTGAATTTTTGAAGGAGTCAATAAAATCAGGCAATAAAATTATATTCCTGATATTGATAGATATATATTGATTTTTGGATTGCAGTTCAAGATAGCACTGTTCAAAGGGCACAGATTGAGAATGCAACAAAAACCATCATACAGATACTGTCAGGAGTGGGAGGAGGAGTTCGCTGGAGTTCACAGAGAGTGTCATGAGGAAAAATTCCCTGGTGTTGAATTTTTCCTTCAAAATATGATGAGCATTTATTGTAGCCCATATGTAAAAGTGTAGAGTTAGATTAATACGAGAAATTAAAAACAAAAACTGTGGCAAAGTAATTACATGACAATAATATGTTTGCATAAACAATATCTACTGTAAACATTTGTCTTATTTTAAAATATAAACTGAAGCAGGAAAATAGGTCAGGTTCGGTCCTTCATCAAAAGAAGCGTGGGTTAAAGCATCTGAATTATGCAGATGCAGAACAGTAATTGTACAGGGACACTTAAAAACTGCAAGGGTCAAGATGAAGTCTTTGAGAAAGAAAGAAAGAAAAGAAAAAAAATCCCCCAGATTAAAGCAACTTTTTTTTTTTAAAAAAATCATTTTAGTCACAAAATAGAAACAAAGAAGAAGGAAGAGGGTTAACTGTTGCCTTCTTCCCTCCTGGGAAACACATCAGACCATATGTTTGAAAATAAGAAAACTTTTTCTCAATTCTATGGCAGCTGATGTCAGAAAACTCTTACGATAGTGCAGTACTGACCTCATGTGTTTCAGGATATAACAAAATAAGTGTGTGAGAAAATGTCTTGCAGTTAAGAAATAGCATATTGATGGCTTTTTGCTGACATGTAGGAAGAAAAGAGAAACCAGTAACACTGTTTTCTTGTTCAGCATTGTAAATACAGTCATTTGGGATTTCAGATTTAGCTCACTGGTGTCAGGCAGTATACAGTTAGTAATTTTGCCAGGAAACTACGTATTAGTACTTGAATTTTCCTAAAAGTGGGTGAATCCATGGATTTTGGATCTTGATTTCTTCTTTAAAACATTTGCTATCACAATATTGCCCCTATTATTCTCCCATTTGCTTTATTCTACAGTCTTGGGGGGAGTTGACTCACTGAATAAAAGCCTGAGTTGTGAATTAGACAAGTGAAAATGGACTCATAAATGAGAATGATGTGAGGAGGTTCTGAACATAGTGTCTCTGTTATTTTTTTAATATTAAAGTTTTTTGTCTTGCCCTTTGTTCATTTTTCTTTCTGTTAGTTTCCTTTTGTTTCTACAGTCTTCTATTAATGATCTGCCCTTCATTTTCCATTTTCCCCTTATCACACTTTACGGTCTTTTAACTTTTTCTCTGATCTCTTCTAAAAAGAATTTTACGTGTACTCAAATGACATAGTTATCTATCAAACTCTTAGCTATTTCATCCCTAAAATTTTGTTCAAAGGTTCATGTTTGCTTTTGTAAAACAAATAAGGAAAGCTTTATGCTGGACTCTTTTTTCTCTGGAAACCCTTGGTTGTAGAAAGTAATTGATTGTTATGTCAAGATGCAGTGGAATCCAGCTTGGGAGGATTGATTATGAGCGTAAAGAAAAAGGCTCCATCTCTGCTGATGGGTTAGGGGGGGAAGGGAGATGAAAAAGAGAAGAAAAAGCAGGAGAGCTCAGGAGAAAGAAGAGGTTAAGAAGAAAAAACTTTAAACTTTTAGATATCGTGAAAATGGGCCTTGAAAGATTGTGGCAAACAGACTTTTTTAGAAGATGTTTAGTGTTATTGCTAATTAGTGTGTGATAATTGTATGCTAATGTGACAGGGGGCTGGAGAAATAGCTACAATGTAGCTAAATCCACATTGTATTATTCACTCAGTTTTTCTCAAGGGTTTGTAGCTTAATAGTGTTTCTGGCCTATTATGGGGGGTTTTGAACTCTTTGCAGTGTTAGGTTTTGGGTGGTGACTATAATTTACAGTTGTAATTAGTTAATGTGATGATAGTTAATGTGGTAATGAGAAGTGCTCTCTGCCACTTGAGAAGGGAAGACCAAGCATTGCATGTGCATTTCTAACCTGTATGTTTAGGACGTAGAACTGGATAAGTGAATTATAAGAATTGTTATAATTCTTAAGCATGGCTTTTACCACGTGGCCATATTTTTCCAGCAAATTAAAAATAATCAATAGATGGTATTTCTGAACGTGTTGCTAAAAGGTATCCAGGAACAAACTCTGCTCCTACCTTCTGCTTTCTCCACATTGACGGTCAGCTAATAATGTGACTGATGGCTCAGCAGGGGTCTGAGAAGCCTTTCTCAACCTCATCTAGAGTTCCTGTGCATCCCAGTATGGATGGAGGTAGCACATCTGGCAGTATTTGCTTTGAAGCAGGAAGCGCGAGTTTGGGATTGTGGCACAGTCTCCGCTGCACTGGCTGGCAGAGCAGCTTAAGCACGTGAAAAGCATACACTGCATCCATTCAAAATGTGGTTGAGCATCTGTAGCCGTGTACACTCCCTTGAATTCCTGGCAGAAATTCCAGCTGAATCAGCTAGAATTGCACCTGGCACTTCCATCGCACTATGGTAAAAGAAACGAGTTGACCTAAAAGCCAGATTTATGTGGATTTAGTTATGGAACTCTCAGTAAAGTCGGCGCAAACTTTAAGGGCTGTATATCACTTTGGAGTCAATAATATATGCTGTGCTTGGGTAGTTTTTGCCTTTTTTTTGAGGGGAAAGAATAGTGTCCTGTTTTGCTTACTGCGTCTTTCTTGGTTGTGAGATGCGTATGTAATTACTGCAGTCACGGAATAGCTGTGGTGTGAACTGAAGGAATCATAAAAAGATTCATGGGAAAGATGGTGTTTCTCTGGTCTCTGCTGAAGGTTTTTTTGACGTTTAAAGAAGCAAGATGTGGTGTGGAGTTCACAAAGGATTTGAGGCTGTAATTAAAAGTAAGTTGGAATTTGTTTGACCTTTTTCCCTGTACATTCTTTTCAGAGCATTAGGTGGCTGAGGTCAAACTGAAATGTGTCACTGGTCAGTGTCTGAATTTAATTAGTAGGCAAGGACTTGGAGAGCTCTAAAGTACAAGGTGCTTGATCACCACCTTCCCTTTTCAAATACAAACAGAACATGATCTGTTTATGTTTTCCTTCCACCAGCTGGTACAGTTTCTTGAATTTGTTTGTTTCTAAATGTAAGGTTTAAATGTGGGAAATGTTACAGAAAACTTTTGTACTACCAGGCTGGTTTATGACATCTGCAATGGTTTATGTGGACAGTTACTACTATATATTACACTTAATGACAGAAATTATGAACAGTTTACCATACTTGCTGAGCAGATTTCCTGACTTCCTAGTCAAAATTGCCAGCTTTATGTTGATTTATAGATAAATCTAAAAAAAATTAAATTTATACATTTTACTCTTGAAGAGACAGAGACTGTTGTAGATGAGTATGATGAACTGTGATATAAATACTCACTGACATTTAAAAAAAAACAATACTCAGCTAGCTGACAATGGCTTTCCTAAGCCAAAACACACTAGTAACACTCTGCATCTTGGTAACAAATATGTTTGCAATAACTCAAACAGCTTTGTTCCTGAAATTCAGCCTGTCTGATTTCTTTACATACTACTCTCAGCATTTAAAATAATGTCAGGCTTGAATAGTTCTGAGAGAATGACATGCCCCTGGTTTGAAAACAGTTTTTAAAGAATTTTTTTACATATAGTCTTTTAATAGTTATCACATCAAAGAGAACAGAAGCAAGAAATTCTAAGATATTAAGTGTGCATGATAGGGAGTTTTTATAAAATAATCCTCCTTTGATATGTATCAATTATGTCCACGTTACCAAAAGGACACTCTATAAATCCTTGCCAAAATACAATTTAGACAGGGCCTTCAATTCTAAGTCTTCAAGTGTTTAGTAACAGTTGTGGCAACACAGATCTGTGTCTAATTTTTCCCCTTAAAACTGGAATATCTTTTATATTGACTGTTAAAGAGTAATAGAAAAGGAGATGAAATTTAATATATTAGTTTGAAGTGTATAATTATACCAACCATGTTTTCTCAGGAAATTCTCAGTTCTTCTGTGCTGTCTACGTCATCACTTAGTCACGTATTTTCTGTGCTGTAATTTTGCATTTTTTACTCACTTAGAAAAGTGATGGGCAGCTGAGAGGAGACAGGATCATTGCTCTTCTGTTAACCCATGTTTCCACAGTGTAGTTATTTTTGTCATGATTTGAATAGAGTACACAGGGTATAGAGGCTATGGTGCTCTGACACTTAGTGCTTTTGGTAAAAAATGCCAGTGCAGAGTCCTCCAGTTTGAACTGGATTTCCTATGGATACTGTGGGGATTCAGCCCAGTGGCTACACTGCTGTGTTTCTGGGGTTCCTGGTGTTTACTGGGGATTCTTTCTCACTCTGTGTCTGGTGTGTCCTTCAATGTGTGTTCAGCAGGACTCCTCAGGCTGAGCTGGTAACAGCCTCAGTTGGCGTCTACCCATAATTAATAATTGCAGAGGATAAAGTATTTGTCAGAAATTTAGCTGGCAGGTGGAAATGGACAAAACAAGTTTCCCAGTACAGTGCTATTAAAAAGTAGGAGAAGTTAATAAAAAGAAGTAATTAAAAAAATCAATATACTTGTCAAGAGTTATCTCCTGGCAGAGCTGTGTTTAATCTTAGCGCATGATAGGACTGTGATAACAAGTTTTTGCACGTATACCGTGATAAATAGATGCTATTCTTTGATGGAAATGATTACATTGTACGTGTTGGCATTTTTGGGACCTTGTTGCATTTTTTTAGAATATTCAATCTTCTCACTATGTTTTCACCTATTGTTTTCTCTGACAGCGGGAATAAGACCATGAAGTCAAGTGGCAGAGCCCAGGAGGTCTCTGGTTGCTGAACTGCTTTTCTTCTTTAATTTTCAAGTTAGATTTGTTTGCTATAGTTGTTATTTTTCTGTTTCTACTTGGTGGTTTATTTCAGTTCTAAAATAAAAAAAGCAAAAACTTTGTGCCAAGGTCTTAAACTCTTCCTGGAAATTGAGTATATTAGTAATGTGCAAAAGCAACGTCATGTAGTTGCCTACTGCATTTGAGCAAACAAGAGGTTTTACATGGAGGCAAATCAACCTGCAGATAATTTTTCTTCTCCTTCCATCTGAAAAATTAGCCTTGCATATGCTTCGTATTTTAAATAACTGATCTTCATTTGGGTCAGTAACCACCATCTTGAAGAAATGACACTTCAGAGAAGGCTTAAATTCTTTGTGCACTTACCACTATCTGACAAAAAAGTTCATGTGAAATTCAACTATGGTTTCTTTTAAATTTAATTTTAAATGATAGATCAATAAATTTAGGCCTTTGGATTGTTCCTTTGTAGTCACCTACAGCTCTGGCACTGCTGCTGTTTCCCTCCTTCCTCTAGTTTTTTTTTTCTGTGCTGATTGCCTTCTTTGTAGCTGAACATTTCTGGCTGCTTCTGCAGCTCTTCTACTATATGGTGTGTGGAGGAACTGGAGGGGAGGATGATGAGAAACTATTATCAAAAATATCCTAATTCCTGTGCAATATTACAAGCATTAAATTAACTGCAATTTAGTTCTAATTCAGGGTGGTTGTGCTTTTATTTTTTTCTTTTAAATGGTTTGCCATATGTTTCACACTGCTGTCCCTTTTCTGGATTCCCTTTGCTTGATGGTAGCTTTTATTTGTCTAATTGTGTATATTTTAAAAGTTAACATTTTCTATTTCTGTCTCATTTGATGCTGGTGCTACTAACAAAGAGAAAACTGAGACCAGATGGTTGCCAAACAGTGAAGCCACCTGGTATTCTTGCAATGCCAAATATATTTTCCCCTCCATTTTTCTCTCGAAAATTACTGAGACAGGTCCAGGATTTTATGAGGGTCCCAAGAATTCTTCCATGAAGCTGGACAAATATCCCAAATCCTCTTAAATTTATCCTTGAAATTATCTTCCCTGCTGTTCTTCTCTTTCTCTGGTGCTTCCATCTCACACTCTCTTTCCATTGCACCACTTGGGTCTCCCACTGGAGCTCCACACTGCTGACTCTCACACATGTGGTTTGCAGACCTTACTCCACTGAGGAGCCTCCAAGGCTGAAGGTGAAGGCCTGACCCTGACCACTGCTTGCTCCATCACCTCTGCAGCCACCAGCACTGCCAGGATGGGACAAGCAGTTCCCATTGCAGGCAGAATCCAGCAGGGTGAATCTGCCAGGGGCACTACAGGAGCTTCTTCCCACCTCTTGGGCTATTATTTGTGTGTAGCAAACAAATGAAGAGCCACCCTGAAGAGCGGGGTGTTTTGGATGCGCAGCCTATGGCTTGCCATCTGATACCTTGTTGATCTGAGCACCAAATCTGAACTGATGCTGCTGTCAGGGGTGTGACCGTGTGAGCTGCAACTGACGTGACCATCGACTGAGGATACAATAGTGCCCATACAGTGCACAGTTTGCTCAGAGTGGCTGAAGCTAGACTAAGCTAACCAAAAATATTTTTTCTCCGGTACGAAATCCATCCACGCTCTGCTCCCCATGCTGGTGCCGTACGTTGATGTGAACAACACCATGTGCATGGTGACAGACGAGCTGCTCGAATGTGTGCTTCTCACACTCTTCAGAAGTCTGGTATAGGCAGTGCCTGTGTCACTGTTGATACATCTCCGAGACGAGCAGCATTAACGCACCAGATTGACGCAGGTCTGGGTCAGGGAGTGGAATGTAACTCCTCCCTTAGCTGCTGCCTGTCCTCTGCATCTTCTTCCTTCCTCTGCCTTTGTAGCTGAATTTCTGGACCCCACTGGTTTGTAGACCCCAAACACCTTGAATAACACTGACATGAACCCCTGGGTGCTGTGGCTCAGTGAGTATAAGTGTCCATCTGAACACCCTGGTCGACTTCTGGCAGAGAGAACAGCTGCCACTGTCAGCTCTCAGCAAATACCCAGATTACTGCAGTATCTAATGGCTCTAATCTTACAGTGCTTTGCTAGAAGCCGTACGAATTCAACACAAAAAACCCTGTATCTGCCTGAAAAGAACTTATACTCCATCTGTAAGAATCAGGAGAAGGCTGTAAACAGATGAGGAAGTGAAAGCAATAATACGTTTAGTATTCAGCAGTGTAACAAATAGCTGTCTCTAATGCTGTGTGTACAATGTATCTACATCTACTAATTTCTTATAATTCCTTTGCTCTTGTTGTTATCTGACAGTGGTTGTGGCATCACACAACTTTCTTTTCAGACCCCTCTGTCTTATGCTGAATATATGGTGTCTCAATGTCTTTGCTCACTTTCCTTTTATATTATGTACTGGTTTCCAGGATGTTCTACAGGTGTCAGAAAAGACAGACATCCTTCCTTTGGCAGGTTTCGATCTTCTCTATTGCTGTATCAGTGGCTGCTTTCCTGCTAACACGGTGCCCCTAGATGGCTGCAAGCCATCATGCAGAGCAGACCCCTCCAAACAATGACTGCAGCTGAAACTGGGTTTTGAGAAGTCCACATTCCTGCTGGTTACAGTCGGTTGGACACAGTCCCGTTACAACACACACAGACCGCTTCAGCAGTAGTCCTTTCAGGGAAAATATATCAGAGTGGCCTCCCTTCGAAATTTCCCATGCTTTGGAAAATGGAAAATACTCCTTCATATCTTTCCATTAGGCAGGAATTATAATGTGCGTTTGAGCTTTGTGATAGGAAAATAATATAAAAACAATATTGTGGTGGAAATAATGGCCTTGAAGTGCCTGCCCAGAGTTACTTCTATATGGTCTGTTTAAGCAACAAGACATAATGATTCAAATGTGCTTTACAGAGATAGATGTATGGAGTGACAAGGATGTAGCTTCTCTTGGTTTTTCCATTGTGAAGAGACAGCATTTTTCTTGGAACTTCTTTTCTGTATTACACTAGAACTAATTTTGCAATATTTACGATTTCTCGAAGTCTGTGAATTTTAATTGAAAGGAAGCCCAAAGATCAAACTTACTGCTACTTTTCCCCACAGCAGAAAATGCTAAACATTGTCAAGGAAAAAGACAGTCATTGTTTGAAATCTGGGAAGCTTGTTTCTAATCTCTGTAATTCAAATAAGTATGTTGGAAAGCACATTGTTCAGTTGCTACCAGTTGTGTTCTTTTCTTATTATGCCGGCACGTCAGGGTACTGTAGGCATTGGATGAAATTCTCTGCAATTAATGAACATTAAATTTAAATGCATCTTTTATTCAGCTTGTTGGATTTGGGCAGGCAGGCTCTATTACTACTCACAGAAGCTGTGTTTGCTTTCTGTAGAAGATAGCTCCCTGAACAGGTGAATTGGACAGGGCAGACCAAAATTCCTGTTGCATCTTACCTGTAGGATATGATGTTTCCAGAGATATTAAAAAGGGGATATAGCATGCTGGCTAAATGTAGGCTGACACTTTTTCCTTCTAGATAAAGAAATCTCTAAAAAAATGCAAAGTTGTCATATCCAAGAAAATTAGCATCTTTTGGAGTTTTTTTTGACATAGTATGCCAGTCTATTTCCTTGCATGCAAATTTCAGGAGTAGAGTTTGT
This sequence comes from Rhagologus leucostigma, assembly GCA_013397725.1. Classification (NCBI taxonomy): domain Eukaryota; kingdom Metazoa; phylum Chordata; class Aves; order Passeriformes; genus Rhagologus; species Rhagologus leucostigma. The sequence continues at coordinate 941,891 of VZTD01005670.1, read as the reverse complement.
ATCACTATTGTCAGACTATCTCTGTCACTACTCTCCCTCCCCTAAAATAAAAAGATTAGGTTGTACTGGGAGGGGTAAGTTCCTTCATATTGGAGGTGAGAAGGAAAAATAAACAGCTTTAAAAGTTATGAAAAAGTTTACAGACTCAGTCTCTGTTTCAGAAGTACAGTCGTAATAAAGCTCATCCGTGTAACGTTTTCTGAACTTTAAAAGCGATCAGAAGGTAGGATGTGTCAGATATAGGAATGTCATTTGTCTCTTTTTTTAGGAGGCAATGATCTCTTTCCTAGTTTTCCCTGGTCAGTAAAGAAAAAAAACCCAACCCCAAGCCTGTGGCTTGGAACTGAAAAATAGTTGCTTTCATTACACATTTCTAAGGAAGTTTTGAAAAAGCAGCACGGGATAGCATTTAAATAACAAAGACCCTTCTTTGAATTCTCACCTTCTCTCCACTCACTAAGAGCCATTTAACAAAGGGAGCAGTTTTTACAGCTGGGGTGATTTGCAACTGTTCTCCTCTTTCTCTTCCCTCCCTCCCCTCCTGCTTACTCATTATTACTAGCTAACATCTCTGATAAGAAATGGAAAGTACAGCCCCTGTCTGCTCCTTCGGGATGCCTGGTCTTCCTTTTCTGAACCAGTTGTGTTGGTTTTTTTTTCTTCCCTCCCCCCCCAACACTTTTCAGTTAATTTCTGGAGTAATTTCTTGAATTTGTGGACCGTTTCCTTTCTTTACACTTTTTTTCTATGTAAGCAGGCCCTGCTGCTACACCCACTTTTTGCTCTGATCCTAGCCCAGCCAACTGTCACTTTTTTAGCCTGCAGGGAACCTTCTGGTACTAACATTCCTGCCTTGTTTTTATTAGAAGGGCATCTCTCACAACATGTCCCTCGCTGTTTGAAGCAGAAGTCATGTGTATTCAGTAGGAATGAATAATGGATGTATTTAAAGGGTAACTTGCCCTTCTAGTTCCTTTGCACATCATAAATAACCACTCTTTTAGTTGGGTTTTACATATTGCTCTACAGGCACAGTTTGAAAAAATCTGGTGATTCAGCTCTCGATTTAAAAACCACTGCTGTATGCAGCTGATAGTTTCTGTGTCTGAAAACTGATCCCACACCAAACTCAGTCTGGCATCTGTGTGCAGCTCTAGAATTCTGAACGTTTAAGAAACTGGTCATGAATTTATTTTGAAGTAGCTCACAAGAATACAGCATCACTGGAGATGTATGGACAATATAATGGGGAGTATTGGAACTCTGCATAGAGTTCATTTCATCTGGCTTTATGCATCTTTTTAGAGATATCTTTAGATATTGTCTCAAGATACATAAAGGTATTTTAGGTAGTTTTAAGTTGTATTTTTACATTTATAAGGTATTTTTTAAGGCGTTTTAAATATAGGGTTTTAAAAAATGTTTTAAATATCTTCTTCATGATGAGCTGAGTTGTCTAAAAACATCTTTTCTCTCCATTCACTGTCAAAGTGAGTTGGTTGATGAGGTTGTGTGTAGTGACATCTGCCTTTTGTCCAACAAGCCCACTGTTTCTGGCCAGGTATCACCATCTGAAGAATTCCCTGGGATAATGGTAATAAAGGATAAACTGAATGTAGTTAGAACTTCCCTATTAACTGTAACAAGCTTTAGCTGAGGCGCCCAAAGAAGATCCTAAAATTGAAGGCCAGGCTTGGAGGATGATTCAATTGTTTGATCTGTTTAAGGATGTTAAAATGAGAGTCTGAGCAGCAAATGTTTTTGATGGGGGCAGGATGAGGGAAGTGGATATATTTTTATTGCCCATTTTACTTAGATAACTGACAAATGGAGTGGCCTAATTTCCCTGTTACCACCAACACTGCAAAACTAGCCCCAAGTGACCATGTTCTCTCTATAAGACTTTCAACTTGAGTATGTGGTTAAGATTTTTTTGTACATGTCCCTTGGGTCCTTTAGTGTCAGGAGCTGAGGATAACCTGTATCTCTTTTTCAGTGAGTTGTGGCAGGACTGGGGTCCAATTCCTGATGAGCATGGGGAAGTACGAATTCAAGCCAGGGGCTCTGGAGTCATATGCCTGTGTCCTCTTTGCGAATGAGGTAGATTTACCAGTGCAAGCACTTTCTAGGAGTAGAGGCAAACAATTTGGGGGTATTGGAAATCTTATACTCAGATGATTTGAGCATCAGCCTTTGTTAAGAAAAGATAGTCAGAACCAGGTTGCAACCCTGATTCTACTGGTGACCTTTGGCATCTTCTGATCTCAGTTCATGTGGCTGTAATTTTGAAATTGTATGAGTTTCCTGTCTGTCTAACAGTTTCACTCTGCTTGTTGTTATCATGTTATTTGAGAGGCTGATGATGTAAATATTAGATTTGCTTTTATAGGAAGTTGCCTACATACTGAATTGTATAAGAAATTATTCCCTCTAAGAGATTCAGCTGATGGACTTCTTTAAAGATTAACATTTGCCGGGATTCAATTGTCTTTACAAACATTTACAACCACTTTACAAATCATTTATCTTATGATAGCTTTTGGAATTTTAGTTGGAACAAAATATTTTCTGTGTCTGTTGCCTCTGCAGCTGAAATTTAGTAAGACATTCAGACATATCTGACATTCAGAGTTGAAAATGAATGAAAATCTAAACATAAAAGGCTGAACTGCCCACTATGTATTTTCTGGTATGAAATTACCTTTCTTACATGTATCATTTTGCATTCACCTTCCTTTTCTTCTTGATTTAAAATGAAGAACAAAATAGAGAATATGTTCTTGGAAAACTGGGGTTTACCGTCAAGTTCTGGTTAGAGTTTAACTAGGACTAATTTCTGGGTGCCAAGCAGTATGTATTAACCGGAAGTTGATTTTATGGACTTGCGTATTTTTTTCCCTTTTCCCCTCCAACTTTTGAAAAGGAAAATCCTTCTAAAGCCCTATGGTACCTTCATGGTGCCTTCAATAGCTTTAGCTTTATCTTCCTTACTGAGTGAAAGAAAGATAATTTGGAAGGCAGACAAAATTGTAAGGATTTCAGAATTTCCTTACAGTTAAGTGGAAATGATAGGTAGTCCCTTTCCCCTGCACTTGGTTGTACAGAGACAGAGGCACTGACTGCATGAGACATGCCTAACTAATATGGCCAAGGGGGCACAGATTGTGTGCAATGTGCATGGATTTTGCAACCAGGGTTGCACTGAAGGCTCCCACTTGGTACATCAGTTTTCAAGAAATAAGCCATAAGTGGCACAACAAATAGCTGTAAGGAGGTTCCGTAAGAACACCTGAAGTGAAATGATCTGTTAACTCTGGGGAATAAGAGATGGTGAGTTTTTACGATCGAAATAAACAAGAGGAGCTGTAGCTGAATGAGACAAGAGGATATTTACTAATGTGAGTGGTATATAAGGTGCCACCTACATAGCGTCTGAGTGACAGAGAGACCCCAAGCTTGCTAAGCTGTTACCAGAGGCCAGAGGGTGTAATTGCACTGTGTCTCATTATTTCCTATGACTCCTGTGTGCCTGCACATCTACGTTGCTCAAATCTAGATTTTTCAGTTCCTTTTCCTCTGCACCTTGTTCTGGGCTGCATTCTGATGGCTCTCAGTTGGACTAGTTTCATCGACTTTCTTCTGCTATAGCAGTGAACATTCCCTGATTTTTTTTGGCAGTTGTTCATTAAAGTTTTACAATTTTTTTTTCTTCACAGGTCATGTGCTTGCTTCTGTTGCCCATTACTGTTTGTCTGGGTTACCTTTTGCAGCATATGACTACAGCTTGTGCCCTTGGTCTATATTAAAATTTTCTGAGGTCAATCTTCTTTACGTCCCTTCTGTGGTTAACCTTCTTTATGTGCCATGCTGTATTTTTTAGTTCAGTTTTTGGCTTGATTCTTTGTGTGAATATTCTATACTCTTTGGATCAATATGACCATCATGTTATTTGGAATATTTATTAGGTAGGTTTTGTGAGGTTTTATTTGGTGGGGCTTTGCAGGGAAGGGAATGTTTGCTGTTTCTTTTTTTAATCCCCCCAGAATAGCTGTAGCTGCCTGTCTTTTGTGTGGATGTGCATTTGTGTGTTATATCTTTCTGGTACCCAGTGGCCAAATGGCTCTGAGCTCTGCTAGTACTGTGAGCCAACTACAGGCTGCATGACCGTGGTTTGCGTGGCACTGAGCCCGAGCTACCACATCCTGCCTCTCAGCAGGACTTGCTAGCTCAGTCTTGGTACCTTAGCCAACCAGCAGCTATGTGTTTTCTGTCCACTGTGTAGTGTAGGCATATAGCAGCTCACATGCTCGTGATTTACTGCATACTTCCTTTAGAGTACATAGCTCATGAGTTTATAGTTTTCTTGGTGATTGCCTGGCCATTCTCTTTCCCAGTGATGAAAACAGCAAGACAGGGACTATATGTTTAGTTCAGACCCTGGAGATAAAAGCAGTATTCCAGGATTTAGCAAATCTATATATGAGACATTTAAATGTGTTTCCTTCCCACCTCCCCCCCCCAGCCCTGCTATGTCAGATAATTATTGTTCTGTTTGGAGGAGTTTGCTGTCAGTGGTTTCAGTTTTGAGGGTATTATTAAAATTTGTGGTAATTTATCAGGCTGCATTTGGATTATATATATCAATCTTTCATTTTCTGCCTGGAGATGAGATGTGGTAAAGTCAGATCTCTTTCTGTTGTGGTAGAGTAAGAAATCCTTCACCTCCCCAGACTTCTGTTCCTTGGAGATAAAGTAGTTCAAATACAGCATATACCAAGTGATAGGGAGTGGACAGAAGATCTGACGCTATGTCTCTGTCGTGTGGTTTGCAACCTCATATCTCTTCAGCTGCTGTTCTGCAGAGAATTAGTTTACTGCTGCTAAAATGTGGATGTAAAGTTTGTTGCACAAGTTGAATGGATGATAATCACTGGTGGACATGGGGGAAAATCAGGTTGTTTTGAGACTGGCCCGTTCTTTGTCATCTTCTCTGCATGTGCAGCCTTTGGAAAACATTAGTGTTACATTTTAATAGAAAATAATAGAATCTCACTGACTTCCACTTCACCCAATAGCAAAACAAGGTGCAAGGCATTTGAGAGCATACTTAGTAGCAGAAAAATAATTTCTTGGGTGGAAGCATTTATGTTGTTTCAGTGGAAGTGATTTTTGATGGAGTGGAGCGACTTGTTTGGATGTAAGCCTGTTGAAACAGTATAAGATTGCCCTCTCTTCTGTCATAAATTTACTTGGATCCCAGCTACTGTTCACATTCTGTTGTCATACATCCAAATGGAGGACTCCCATCTTTTTCTCATTCTGAAATTTTTGATCTCTCACTGCCTCCAATTTCCTGTCCCTGTACATCCTGGGGTATGCAACGCTTTTGCCCATGCGTTTTCTCTGAGCCACTTGCATCATCCTAAGTATAAAGAGACCACATTGTAGAGATGTTCTCTCCAGAGCTACTATTTATATATTTTAATTTGCCCCCATCCAGCATTTTAACTGTTCTGACGTGGATTCCAAGATTTTTGTTATTTAGCAGTAGTTCCCTGCTAAAACTGCTGAGATCTTCAGGAAATTACAGTGCAGAGATTTGCAGATGGTTGGAGACTTGCTGAGGCTGTACTTCACAGGGTGGCACAGACAGACTTGCCCGATGTTTGAATGAGGTATGTAGAATGACAGAATATTTAATGATAGCAATGGCACTTGAAATTTTTACTCCATATAACTGCAAAGGCTTTTTGTTGTGTTAGAGTATTGATGCTTTCAGTTTTCCATCATCTTTGAATGAGAAGCTTTCTTCTCTCAGGAAGTTTCAACTGTTATGGTGAATGCTTCAGAGCTATGAATTGTGAAAATGGCTTTTTTTCTATAATAAAAGGGAAAAAATCTAAAATATGACTTTGTGCATTCTAAAGACCATTTGAAAAAATTGCAGACTTCACTCTTGGGGAATTTTTATTTTGCTTTATCTGAGAAAAGTGATGAAGTCTGTAACCCTGCAGTCACCTGTTACAGCAAAACTCATTCGTCAGTAGCCTTTTAGGAGTCCATGGCTCCTTGACTTCCCTAAGGAATGCCCAACCTAGAGCTTCCAGTAAATCTAAAAATTTTGAGGACAGTTTGGTCTGCCCTATATGCCATTCTCAATTCCTGTATTCCTGTTTAGATTTACTGTGGATAATAGTTCTAATTGACTGACAGTGGGAATACCATGTTTTACTGCCATTAGGAGAAGCAATGCTTCAGCTAATTGGGTACTGTTGTTGGGTCTTAGATGGAACTTAAATGTACCTCTAATATGAGCAGAAGGTTAATGAGATGTAGAACTGTGGGCAGTGTTAGAAGACAAACTATAGCACGAAGACTGAAACCTGGCTTTGTCAGATAGGACAGTGTCTGGGATCCTCCCTAAGAAGGGTTAGTCAACTAAAAATAAATCTTACTGAATTTAGTCTAGGATTGTTCTTTACATTTGATTTACCTGTAAACATTTGTTTTAGTCACGTTCATAAAAACCTAATTTAGAGAGTAAATTTTATCTCTGTCTTGCCATTAATTTTGTAAGAAATAAGAAAATTTGAGGCAAAATTAACAGTCTATGTGCTCTATGGAAGAAGCAGATCCAAACAAAGGCATCTTTGCCAAGATGTACCTCTAGGACCTGTACTGTGGGAGAGGATTTCTTGCCAGTCTCTAAAAACCAGTGTATTAGCAGATGGTGACCTTTGGGAAGTAGTTGTGTGTGCTGGGCACAGAAGGAGCAGATGGCTCTGGGCAAGCCTCAAACACAGCATACCAAAACAAATTCATAAATATTCAGGGTGTTGTAAAGACTGTACGTCTATGAACATTCCTCTCAGGGCAAGTGTAGGTGTGAGGGGTCCCATCCCCTCATTCTACCTGCTTACTCCTTCCTTGCTGGACATGAGACATGATGATGCCACAATCTGTGGGGCTATGCAGCGTATCAGATAAGGAAGGAGATTTAATTACACAACTACCCGGTCTGTAGGGGAAAGTGAAGAAGGGACTGTACAGGAAACTAGCTTTAACATCGCTGTAGCTTTTGGGGAAATAATATTTGCTCTGTAGAGGCTGAGTATCTTGAGGTAGAGATGGAATGAGTATTATTTCTGAGGTCAGCATTATTCACAGCTCTCCAGTGATGAAAAGAGCATGATGATCCACCATGTTGAATTCTTTCTCTGCCTCTTTTTTTTTGATGTTTTTGGACTCCTGTGGTGTTTGTTCAACTGATATGTGCTTCCGGTATTGCAAATGAGGCTGGACTAAGGGTAGGTGCCAGAACCCCCAAGAGTATAATCAATCTTTTATGCTCCATTTATATTTTCAGAGTATTTTTCCCAGGAAAAATTAATCTTGTTATCCTAATAGGTGACTTTGCTGCCAAGTGCCAAGTGTACCTGCAAAAAAAAATGGGCAGCATTTTCTCCAGCATAATATTTTATATAGAGAATAAGATGGACCCTCTGTCCTTCAGAGTAAGATGGACCCTCTGGCTCCTTCATGCTGACCCTGTGAATGGATTTACACAATTCTGTCTTTGGGTCTCTCAAAGATCTCTTGCTAATGTCACAAATCTAAGAAGTTTGATTTGTGAAAGATCAGTTGGATCACTTAGTCCTTTCACAGTTGGTCTGTGCAGAATTACTTCTCATGAAGTATTTTCACTTAAAACTTTTTCATTTATGGTGATCTATTACAGTTTGATTTCTAATGTTTATGCCACACATTGTCTCTCAGAAGATCAATTTTTCAGGGCAGACACCACTGACAGTGCTCTGCATCTGTGAGACTGCATTTTGGAGCCAGTGCGAAGCATTATGAGCCACTGGCTGGGATTTTGGTGAGGAGTTACTAAAAATCATCTTTGTAGGAAATGACTGCATTTATGATTCAGTCATTAGGGATTACACATTTCCATTTCAAAACTAAATTTCGAGGGTTTCAGTTTGTGATGGGTTGACCTTGTCTGGCTGCCAGGTGCCCACCAAGTCGCTCTCTGACTCCAACTCTTCAGTGGGATAGGGGGAGAAAATACGAAAAAAAAAACCCCTTATGTGTCAAGGTTTTTGGGAAAAATGCAAGGGCTGCACTCAGAAACAAAGAAAAATAAAGATTTATTCTGTACTTGCCATCAGCAGGCAATGTCCAGCCACTTCTTGGAAGTAGGGCTTTGGTACACATAGTGGTTGCTTCAGAAGACAGCCTTAATCACTCGTGTCTTCTCTCCCTTTTTCCTTTTGTTGAGCGTGATGTTTTAAGATGTGGAATATCCCTTTGGTCAGTTTGGGTCAGCTGTCCTGGCTGTGTCACCTCCCAACCCCTCATGCACCCCCAGCCTATGGAAATGATGTTGGGGATGAAGCTGTGCAAGCACTACTCAGCAATAGCCAAAACACTGGTGGGTTATCAGCACTCTTTGGGGTACAAATACAAAGCACAGCACTATAGTGGCTGCAATGAGGAAAGTTAACTGCATCCCAGACAGCCCTGATGTACAGTTAAATAATTTCTTGTAGTGATGTTTACAGCTCCTATACAGAATATTCTTTTCAGTTCCAAATGACTGCTGGCACCTTTATTACTTGACATTTTCTGAAAACTGAGGTCTTTTTTCTTTTGAACTTACTCTAACTAGGAGTTTTGGTGGGCTGCATTTCACAGAGCTGAGTTCTTCATGAAACATTACATTACTTTGTGATTTTTATAACTCAAACCTACGTTTTGAAGTTAGGTAGCGAAATCCAATAATGCATATATTTACTCTTCTAATATTTTAAATAATTTGCTTTTTTAATAGTTTCGAAGTAGCTGCTCTGGGACAGCTGCTCTGTCGTTAACCTTATTCCCATGAAGTGATTTGTTAATAGAGAATAGGACCCTCTTTTATCTGACTGAGGGATTAAAATAATATTAAGTTAAAACTATCTAGTTCCCTCCTTCTCTTCTTGTGTTCCTTTGTAAGATGAATAAAGGTCATTTGAAGTTAATGGCTAGTACATTTGGAACTAATAACTGGAAATACTCTTTCTAAAAATAGGTAATTTCTCTTTTAGGCAGGGCTGAACCCATTTCTAAGATGTGTTCACTTTCTCATAATTCTGGTAAACTTAAAGCAGTAAGGCTGAGCATTTCCATGTCAGCTGCCTGCTTCAGGCCAAATTTGTAATTTTTATGCAAAATACTCAGCAGTTTCCAAGGCTGAGACTATTCCCTTACTTGGAATTGTTGACAGGTTGTTCGTTTGTTTTGAGCAGTTGAGTTCAACTGAGTTGTTGAACAGCTCAGTTGTCTTAGCATTTAGGGCTGAAGAATTGAAGCTTGCTGAAATGAAGGAGTCTTTTATGTTAGTCATGCGTCCTTGGCCATGGAAATCCAATGTTGATGAAGTTTTGCATGACTTCAAATATAGAAAGTTCAGAGATACTCCTAAGCCCTGTTTCCCGGAACCAGACCGTCCTGGAATAGTGTGTCCACCCAGTATACTTAAGGAAGCCTCTGAGAGTCAGTGTGAAGGTGGAGAGCCATTTGGTAGAAGGGAGATAATAGGCAATGAATATTGGAGTGCCTTGGGTAAAGAGATTTAACGAGAAGCTGTGGAGAGATGGACTAGACTAGTTTAGAAACTCGAAATGAGACAGTGATATCTGAAATATGGTGGTCAAATGGAAAGAAAGTTGCAGAAGGGTTGAACCTGGGTGAGATGAACAGAAAGGCATGGGCCAATCAGCCCATGGTTTGCTCAAAAGCTTGAGTGGAAGGGTCTGTTTCCTTTGTCTTAGGGTGGCATGAAAATATTATACTTGTGTGAAATCTACAGCCAGCTCTAAATCTGGAACACAGGAAAAATGGTAGTTTGTTGATGTGATCATTTGCTGCCACGTCTCAAGGATTTGTTTGATGGGCTTATATGTGAGCTATATTAAAGAAGAAGCGGAAGTTATTAACATACTGATTGAGGTTTAGGATGGGGAGAACAAACTATATTCCACAGCCTTGTGAAACTTAAATTTCGTGATTTATAAGTATTTCTTCCTGTGCATCACCATCATAGCATTAAGTGCTTGTTTGTGAAATAAGCCTAAATCAACCTTGAATTTGGTGCATGCGCTTGGTGTTTTCTGGTTATCAGCTGTGTGAAGGAAAATCCTGCTTTGTCTGTGCTACTGCTCTCCCAGGGTGTCGCAAAATCTGGATGTGTGTAGTGAGTAAAGCAGGGGCTATAGGAAGTAAAAGCAAATTGTTATGGATAAGGTGGCTGAATCCATCCATGGAGACATGGGTCCTGACTGTTGTTGCTGCAGAATTTTGTCTGTTGCTCAACAGTGCCTTAGGATTTTGAAGATTTCATCCTGTTTCTTATGTTGAAACTGAGTATCCGAAGACTGATTTGCGGAAGTACTGGGTATTTGTACAGGTAACCCAAGCCTATCATTTGAACATACTCAACTGTTAGGAATCTGAGAGTGAACACTCTGAGACCCCTGTAGGTTTTTGGAAATTAAGCTTGTTTTACCTCAGTTTGCAGGTTGCCCTAGTAATGTGGATATCGCCATTCCCGCTTTCCAGGGTGCATTATGAAGATTGATTAATGGCTGTGATGAGAGCTGTATAAAAGCTTCTGAGGAAACTAATATTCCTACCTTGATAGTAGGATTTAAGTAGTCTGTCCAAAAAAAAAGGATGCAACCACATATGGAACCATCTCTGCTGTATACACACTAAAGCAGGGGGCCCTGCCAAAGGATAATATATGAGTACCTGATTAAAGACAATATCCGAATGCATATGTGCAAGAGGGACAAATTAAGCTTGTGCAGGCAGCCATTCCATAACTTAAAAAGGTTTGACTTCATGATATTCTAAATACTCTTTTCATGCAGTATTTTTTTAACATGTAATTTATGTTTCAACCGGGAAAGAGATTGGTAGAATCATCATGAAGAGAGGATGGAATGTGAAGCTGTGTGTTAGAAGACCTCTAGGTTTAGTTGTAAGTATTTTTCTTTGTGTGAGAATAAGTGCTGTAGTACTGTGGTAACTGCTCTGAGAATGACATGACCACAGAGGGTGACATTTCCACAGCTGCAGTATTTGTGGAGGTGAGCCCATGGCACCCCTGGAGGAGGCAGTTGCTTGGGCACTGGGGAATTTTGCCTAGTTGCTGCATATCTCTGTTAGTGGATGAAGGCAGGCTTCTCCTTTAAAGGCTGAAAGCCTTTCACAAGTGCTTTGTTTACAGTAAAAAAAAGCTAAGTTGCTAGGGGCACATTGTGGAAAATGAAAACAACCCTGTTCTTCTGTATTTTCTATTCTGTAGGTAAAATACAAAAGAGACTTTGAAGAAAGCAAAGGAAGAGGGTTCAGTATTGTGACCGATACGCCCGAGTTACAAAGACTGAAAAGGACTCAGGAACAAATCAGTAATGTATGTGACTGCAACCTAAAGTGATTGTAGATGGAGAAATAGTGTGTCTAAGAAAAGGTGTGTTTGTTGGTGTTTCTGATAAAGTCTGTGCGAGTGAACAATCTGATTTTGGTGATTGATTTGTGTATGTCAGATTTTGAAATGTGTGTAACTGTATACCACGGACTTGTACAGCACATTGGCAATGTGTGTTCACCTCTCCAGCTTTCAGCTAGTATGCTCAAAGTATTTTCTTTATTAAAATGCTTTGACACTTTTTGCTCTTTTAATAGATTTGTCAGCAAGTAAGAATACTTTTGTAACTTTTTATTTACACATAAAGTATATATAGATTATGTAAGTTAAAAAGTTTTGTCTCTTTTTTAGCAGGGGCTGTCAAAGTTAGCATAACACGCAAGATGGAATTTTCTAGAAGCAGATAAAATTTTGATGCTGAGTTTTAAAATAAAATACATGTGAGACAATGCTCTGCAAGATGACAAAGAAATGGCGAACAGCAAAACCTAACATATTTCATTAGCTTACAGGAACGGGACTTTTAAAAATGGGACTTTTCCTGACTTATGTTTTCACTAAGAAAGTTATTTATTTGTATTGTATTCTCTTATAGCATGTTTAACTCACTCATGGTGGAATATTGAGTGATACATAGTGCAAGTTCTGATATGTATAAAATAGGTAAAACTAGTGAGAACTAGAAATGATGCAGAATCAATAGTATTCACTTGTCTTGGCTTCCCTGCTGATCATTCTTCTGCTGCAAGAACTTGTCCCTATGGATTATTTTGTGAAAATGTTTTTGAATCACTCTTTGTAGCAATAAAATAAGAGCATGGCATCAGAGACACCCAGTGTAAGTATGATCAGAAGAAAACAATGGGATTTATTTACTTGAAAGAAAAGAACTCTTTTCAGGTTGGGACATTATTGAAGAAAAAAGTCGCTGAAAAATACTAGTTTTTCACAGCAATGGAGATTTACCGTTCTTGCCAAAGCATTCACTAGTTAAGATTTTGATGTCCGGAGCTGGTCTTTGAGATGAAAAATTTGTGCTCATTTCCTGGAGCCTTGGCCAATGGAGACGACAGTTAATTTAAGAGCCATGCAACTGCTGCTGTGTATAGACAAGATGAGAACAAAAGCTCATCTCTTATGTTCATACTGGGGCTAACTGAAATTACTGGCTTGTAAGAGAGAAGAATGAATTCTTTAGAGCAGTGAAAAGCATGGCCGTTAAGGCTTCCATTTGGGATCTGGGAAACTTCAGTGACTCCCTGGTTTTAATCAGCTGTATTTTTTATTCAGACCAGGACCTTAAATTAGGTCCTCTCACGACCTACATAGCTTCCTCAAGCAAGAGTGATTCCTTTGTGTAGGGTAGCTCTGGAACGCATCAAGGAGATGAAACGAGCAATGCTCTGGTGAATACTTAAACCCTCGCATGGGTCTGCTCTGTTAGGAGAGATTGAGAGGGGTGCCCTGCAGCAGGCCTGTGGGGCTCAGTTTGGGATGTTGGCCTGCCAAGAAATTTATTTAGACCTCCCAAGCCCAGTACCCTCAACATCATACTACAGAGTAGTATGACACAGCTCACTTGCATGCTCTTATCTCTCTCTTGTTCAAAGCATAGTGGGTTTTCTATTGTAGGAAAAGGAGATAATAAAAAGAAACAAGTAGTTTTGTGACATGGGAAAGAGCTTTCTTCCCATCTCTACTTTTGAGTGGATCAAGGGGGTTTCTCTCCTAGTGGAAGATCTTGTTGCACGATTTATGATACTCTCTGGTTCCTGAACCAAAGATACTTACCTGCCTTTTCAGATCCAGAAATAGCTTTTTAAAATGGGAAAAGTGGTTTTATTTCAGTTTTTTCCCCTTGGTCATTGTATGTATGACTCCTTTCTCTTAATTTCTAACCACCCAATTCTTAACAATATAGATTTGTTCTATCCAGTCTTAATAACAGAGAGTTGTTTTCTTTATGTATGTAGCTGACAGAGATTCCAAGTCAGGGACTATATTAGAAATAATTAATCTTGAAGGGTAAAATGGAATTTTAAAATGTGCACGATAAAAGAAGTTGCATTTCATTTCTGTTTACACTGAAATAACAATTTATAGCATTATATCCTAGAAAGATAATTCTGCATAGGCCACATCTTCAATTTAATTAGAAAGCTCCTGAATTATAGAAATGCCTTCCACACAGAGCAGTTTCTGTTTTTGTCAGATAAGCAGTATACATCATGGACTAAGGATCTAATTAAGGTTTCAAGACACTGAAAGGTAAGCACTTTAATAATTCTAAAATAATTCTAATTTTCAAATACAGAAAAATTGAAGAATACTAATATATCTATTTAATTTTCAGTTTTGTTTTGATTTCACCTTGAAGTACTAGAAACTTCTCAAAGAGCCTATTTGAACCAAAATTGTAACTACTTCATTGAAGGGGTAAGTGAGAACTGTGTAGCTATCCTTGATGAAAATAAATAACAAAATAAATTTTATAATAATAAATGTTGAGTAGCATAAATATTTTTAAAATATTGTCTTTTTTGTCCTGATATGAAGTTTGGCAGCACAAGGATATTAGCACAGTGCTCTGACTTTTTTAAGAATCTCTTGTGCTATGAATATAAACCTTGTGAGGAAAAAAAATCATGGGAGGACTGGAAGGAGACTGGGTATATAAATGGTGTTAAATTTTGGTTGTTATTTTGCCACCAGCAATCTTTCCTCTAAAGATTTAGACCAAACTCGTGGACTTTCTTTTATGGCTCTTATGGAGGTATCAGGGCCAGAATACAGCTTCTTAGAAAAGAATGAAATTTACCCCAGTATCTCATGATTTTTTATCCTAGTTCTGCAGATGTACAACATATTTCGGCATTGAATATGTACTCAATACACAAAAAAACGTATACTGTTCACACAGAGAAACGTGTACATTTTGTCAAAAGATCTTGCAATGTTTTTGTCCATCTTGAACTTTGAAAGTATTTTCAATATGAATGCAAAGATTCTAAAAATGAAAAAAACCCAAACCCAACCCCATGTATTTTTATAGGTGATTTTGCAATTAAGCTAACTGCAAACTGGTTGTACAAGGAAAAAGTTAAGGTGGCAAAAGGAAAAGAATAAATAAAGATGACGACAAAAGACTATTGGTCTATCATGACACAGGGCTAAATGAGGGAGTAGAAATCAATCTAGTAATATTTTCTTTGGGGAAATGGAACACTTTCAGCAGTCTGCATCAATGAGCTGCAGCTTACTGCCACTGCACTTTTATGTCTAGATGTATGACTTGAAGCGTGTTTTATCCTATGTGAAGTAAGTTGCTCTTTCTTAACTATGTTTCTGGTAAATGTCTGCAAAGTATAAAAGAAAACAGGTGTGCATACAAATTGATGGAGTGAGAAGCTTTCATTAAGATAAAGGCCAGTGCTTGGATACTAGAGGTTGCTGTCTTGGTTGTATGGCTGGAAGGATACATGGAAGCTTTCACATTGGTTGCGCTCATTGCATTAAGAGCCCATGTAAAAGCATTCCTCACTTCCGCATTAATGCTGGTATGAACTTAAATCATGTAGGAGCAAGAAACACCACACGTTTGTGCCCTTCGTCTCTTGGAGAGACAGCAAAATGAAGTCATGCAGTTAATTTATTTGTACGTGACTCATTTTCCAGTAGGTTTGGATTGTATCTGAAATAAAAACTATGCCTTAATGCAAAGAAGGAAAATAAGAAAACAGATTAAATGTGCTTTAAAAAACTCATTTCCAAGGTATCCTATTTCGAAGGACAGTAGAGTTAATGAAGAGAAGGTCACTGAATCACCCCTCTATGGGGTAAGGGAGTTACTTCCCAAGTATCAGGAGTTGAACTCCTCACTGAAGTTAGTGAAGCCTGTATTGGATGCAGAGAGTGCGTGAAGACCTTGTAGCATTCTTGAAAGTGTTGTATGTGGGTTCTAATGAAAAAAAACTGTGTATTAATTGTCTTTAAATGTCTTTAATGAAATATGGTGCATGGTGTGGGGTTTTTAATTATCCAAGTTCACATTCTACCTCCAGTTAAATTTATACAGCTTCAGGGGATGCAGAGAAGGACAGGATTTCCCCCATAATTTGAATCAACTGAACACCTGTTATCTGGACAAAGACACAAATGATAAGGAATTGGGCACTACCTCAGATATGATCAAAATACATCTTCAGTAGCAACTAAAGGAGGACACAAACCACATTGCTACTGTAGTTGTGCACATCTGCACATGTGAAATTAGAAACTGTCCCTAACAAGACGCTGAGCCATGGCTCCCTATTTGGAAGCTATTGGCTGAATTGTTCAATCTGTTTACTTGCTCAAACATAAAATGGTCTCTTAAATTGCCAAAACAGATTGTAGAGAAAATTGGCAGGAGAAGATGTTAACAACATGGCCCAGAGTTCCATTTGTAGGATTCACAGCACAAAGCCTGCCGATACTTGTCTCTAAGGGCTTTTTTCCCTCCATTGAATTCAAGTGAAGGAGAAGAATAGGGAACAAGAAAAATTAACAGCAGCATCAATGTCTACATTTCACAAAACCAACCCTGGCACATCAACGAAGAGACTGGATAAGCGTTTTAAATCGCATACAAAACCAGCATATGCTGTTTTAGGCAATGCTGGGATTTAACTGCTTCTGAAGTAATTCATACTTTGTTCCTAAGCCCCTATATTCCTAAGCATGATTTTTATGTTGCTGTTGTTTCATTGGAAAAATAAGCATTTGTTTATGTATGACAATTGTGTCAATTAACATAGACTGAATAGCACTTGTTGAGCAGTGCCGTGAGTGCTGCATGTCCGTGGCAGGTGTGGTCAGCCAGATGCACCCTGGTACTGATTGCCTTCTGCTGCCCTTGGTGCCTCTGACAGTTTAACATGAACTTCAAGAGCTGTTCCTTATCTGGTATGCTGTAGGCTTAATTTCACCCAGCTGCACTTCAGATATCTGCATATAACTTGTGTGATTAAGCATCCATCAGTTGCGTCCAACAGCATTTTTTCTGTCTGGAAACAAGAAGGTTGAATGTGTCATTCCTGTTGCTAATATGAGTGTATCTCTGCAAGAAGGTGGAGCACCTGCTGTGCTCCTTTTCAGTGAACATACATGCATAGAGTCACATCCAACCTTGTTCCTTCTGTGGATTGATCTTCTAAGCTTGTTTTGTATAGATACATAGAAATGGAAATTCTGAGAAGCCTCAGGTCTTTTGACTTTCTAATAGTTCTGTGTTGAAGTTTATTTGACTTCTAATTTTCAGTAGGCAGAAATCATTCTGCCTTTAAATGTAAAGTCCTAATAAATGCATTAGAAATGACTTAGCAAAAGAATTATATTAATTTTCAATGACCATGAGTATTTTTTGCAGATTTTTACATAGGTTTTGTATTTTATAAGTTCTCAGAAATGTTTAAAATGACTGAACACATTCTTAAGAAATGATAAATCTGAGGAAATGTAAGTAATATTTTAGATAGAACTTGTGCTAAATGAGAAAATGGAAAGCTTTGAGAAGTCATTTGAAACCTCAAGGTGTATTCTACTTAGAAATGAAAAATCTTTCTTTACTGATCATTATCAAAATATTACACAAAATTAGAAAGAGACGGTGTTAAATTAGTTACTATGTATATGAATTCTTTACCTACAATTTCAGAAAAAAATTCTGAAGCTATTTAGTGGCATGCTGCTCTGTCAGTTCTTTCTGCTGTGATCCCTGTGTAGAACAATAGTCACCTAGTATTCAGCTTTCTAGTATTTTCTTTCATTTACTGTTTATTTACTGTATGTTTTGATACGCCATACATCATAAAATGTTGTAAAACCAACCTGTAACTTCTTTGTGGAGTTTTCCTCAAAGCTTCTTTCTCACTTCTTTAGCTGTATTCAATTACACTGTTTTCAGAGTTGTCTGAGAAATGAGGAGGTATTGGAATCCTTCAGTATGGAGGATATGGGTATGTGGTCTTATTTAAATGGCGAACTAAAGCACAGGGATTATTTATGCTAATGCAGTAAGTAGCACCTAGAGGAAGCCATTATCTTCTGTGTAGCCTCCTATTGGAGGTAGAGGAAGGCATAGCCTTTGCTAGGGAATTTTACAGTTGTTTGTAGGGGAGGAAAAGATTGCTGAGAATCCAGAGTAGTGTGTTTGTGATTCATCTGGGGTGGCACTGACTTCTCTTTCTGTTCCCATAACTTTTTCAGAGTCTCTTTTCTGGTCTCTCTTTCTTAATCCTTGTGATTTACATAACGATAGCTCCCAACATGTGGGAAGAAACAGTATTTTTAGATCCCAGAATGCCAACTTGAAGGATACTTTTTGGAATGTCAGATAGTCATTACAGTAATTCTGTGGGGAACTGTCAGTACAGGTGGAACTGAATAACTGAATTGACTTAAAATGATGGTTAAATTTCTGCTGAGCAGGTGGATGTTCAGTTTTCAGCAATGTATAACTCAGTTATAGACCGTATTCCATGGGGGCTAGTAGAACAGATATCCCTAATGAGGTGACATTCCTCATCTGCTGAAGGTCAACTTCCTGGTCCAGAGCAGGAGAAGCATTAGAGTCTCTCAGTGATGTTGTTATAAAGCTGCTTCTTATGTAACACAGGTGCAAAGGTGCATAACTCTTCTCTAGAAAGAGCAGAAACATTTTGTCTTTGAGAAGCTGGGAAACAAGCCCCGCTCTGAGGCACAACTGCATTTGGAAAAATTGTTAGCATTAGAAATAAGGATTTATAATGCTGTTAGTGAGTTGTTTATTATATGTCATACCGCCCACAATAGCATTAGATGTGTAGATTCAGATAGGCCTTTGGGTAAATCCACTGAAACACTATCTGCAAATCTATACTGAGGTTCTGGTAAGCTACTAATGTCTGAAAGAAACACCACATTAGCAAATTGTGTAAAATGGAAGTTCCTTTCTGTTACATACAAGTCTATTTGGACTTGAATGGCATGTGACCTTGGGACAGTTTCTGCCTGGGGAAGGTTCCCTTTCAGCAGCTTCACTGTGAGGATGGTAAACGACCTCAAATGAAGCTTCTCAAATGTGAATCCTCAAGAGATGTAGGGGGAAATATTTTAGGTTAAGTGGATCTCTGATAGTCAAAGCAAGCAGATGTGACGCCTACATAGCTGCTTCTTAAATGATCTTATTCCATCTGGCTTTATTCTATAGAGTTGCTTAGAAAAATCTTTTTTCTTTCCTTTTTTTAAGCAAGTATAATATGATACATGTTATTGTGGTTTATTGTATTTTTCTAGGGTTTCAGAAGTCTATTTTGTAAGTTTACAGAAGAAATTACTGTAACTATTGCTTTTTTTTTGTATCAATGCTTTCATACTAAATCAGTTGATTGCAGAAATTATGTAGCCTCAAAGTTTCAAAAAGTTTTCCATGAAGTTCCACAGGGAGTAGTATAGTTTTTCTGATTTTAATTTAAATAAATAAATTTGACAGGATGACTGTAATCTTGCTTACTGTATTGACAAAATAAAGTGAGTTGTGTGGTGGAAATAAAGCAAGCAGTCCAGAAAAATCCCTAAAGGCATGGATTTACTGCATGTGTAAGTGGGTCAACTCATGCATGAGAAATGAATGCTAAATGTAAATTGGTTGCAAAACTGTAGACTTTAAGTAGAATTGAATCAATTGATAACCTAAATATTTTGATAGGGATGTCCTATCATGCTTCTCTTTAGAAAACAGTAAGAAAGCTAAGCGTTACAGAGAAATAATTAAATCACGTATTTGTGTAAATTAGAACAGTGTTATTGCAATCCAGAATCAAAGGCATTGCATTCATTTATGTTACTGGCATTGGTAAATTTTAAGTTGAACCCGTATTTGGTTAAACCTGTATTTGCGTTGATGGGTTGCTTTACATGACATACACTTCAATTCAATAAGACTGCTCTATTCCTTGATGAAGAAAATATTAAGTCCAGTCTAGAAAAATACTTCTTGGGCTTTTTGTGGGTAAAATAATAATAAAATAGAATAATCTAGTTAGGAGATAAAGAACAAAAAGATAGAAATTTTTGTCTTGCTGGTTTAATTTTCTGTTTGTGATAACATTCATATTGCAAGGCAAGGCTTATATGAAAGGCATCAGTAGTTTAAAAAACTACTACATAATCTTCAAATATGTAGCATAACATTTCATGGACCTCATTTTTAATCCACACTAATTGCCAGCAATTGTCAACAGATGAATGTGTTACAGATATGTATTGACCTAAAAGTTTACTTCTATACCTATTTATAACTCTGAAAATCCTGATTGAAGGCTAGAACAGCTATGTAAATGTGAGGAATAAATTGACAGGTATGCCATTTTCACAATTTATTGTGGTATTGAAAGTATTGCATGTGCCTCTTTGTGCTGTATTTTATGGAATGAAAAAGTCCAAGCTGTAATGAAGACAACTATGAAGTGTGTTGTGGTAACTGTTGTAAGCACCTGTCCGTTGTCTGACTAAAGGACATGAGTCTCTCTTTAAACACTAGTGGCTTCAAGATTTAATCTACTTGGTAGCATTCTTATATTTAAATATATGGCTTTTTTCTTCTCTTGTGATACTAAGCAACTAAATTATGACAGAACCCCAACAACTTATTTTTCCTGTGTCCTTGAATATATTTCAGTGGTATCTAAATCACTAATTATTTTTAATGAGTAGGTACTTTTGAAGCCAGTCTTTTTTACATATAGAAAAAAGAGAATGAGAATAAAACCTCTTCATAGCAGCTCAACTTGGGAGCTAATTAAAATGAGGCTTTTAAAATGGGAAAAAATTAATTAGGCAAAAAGTTGAGAAGTAGGAGTTAGCACCTCCAGAGATCTTTGGGTAGTTAAATGCTTGCAAGGAAAATATAATTTCTAATTTCCTTGTTTTACTTCATTGTCCATTACCTGCTTATCATTTTACCTTTTAGTTGCACCTTACCTGATGCTTTTGTGCTGTGCATCAGATGCTAGGGCAGCATCTTGGGCATTAAGCTTCCCACTGAAGAACAAGATACTCCACTTCTTCCAATACCATCTTTAATCTCGATCCTGGAGATTTGAATGTCTCACCCCTGTGATGCTCACAGGCTTCACTGACCTTGACAACAGCGGTATCTGGTCCTCTGTGGCACTCAGGTTTTGGGGTTTTTTTTGCATGTTACACATATGCCTCTGATTTCCTTAGGCTGTCAGTAGATACATCAGTTGCGAAAAAGCCAGCACTGTAATGAGTATAATTAGTGATTGAAATTTTTAACCATCTTAATATGGGAGTAGAAGTAGCAAAAGTTTACATGTGCCATTTCTGTTTGTGTCTACAAAGGTCTGAGACGGTAAGAGTTTACTTCTTCAAACAGTAGATTAGAGTGACGTAAGATTGCTTTCTAACCCTTTCTGCTCTTGGAATCATTCAAATTATGATTTAGTTACAGAAATATTTCTGTACTTTTTTTGAAAGACTCTGTCTCACACCAACACACTCTCGCTGTTAGAAACCACAATATTTTAATGGAAAACTGAGAGATGTTTCTTTTTTCCCCCAGATCTGCCTTGAGATTCTTTCTCTCCTGTCTTTTCTCAGTTGGTAAATAGTGACCCATTTCACTCCCCCTGAAGGACAGGGCATAAAGGGAGAGATGCTGGATAAGCAACAGGCAGAAAATCAAAGGGGATCTGAACGTCAGTGTCGCGCTGACCACTCGGCCGCCCGGAGGCCTGGCAGGCGACTTGCGTCGATGTCCCGGTCGCGGGAACCGCTTGGTGCAAGTATAGATGGAGCACGCTCCTTCAGGAGCTTTCTGCCCTCAGCTCTCAAAAGAGCAGGCTGCAGTCAGGGTGTTGCTATGCAACAGGCAGAGACGAAGGAGGAGAGAAGGACCTCTTGGTGCAACAGTGTCAGGTTCACTGTCCCAAGAGAAAAGCAACCAAAGGAGGCAAGGAGAAGGATTTGTCGGCAGCTTTTGTATGGGGAAAAATTCAGGGGTGGATCCAAGGGATAAACCAATAGGGAAATGACAAGGGGTGACAGGGAACCAATGACAAGTAATTGAGGGAGGAACTTATTTAAACTAACCAATGGGGAGTATAACTGAAACGAGCTTTCGAGAACATAATTGAATAAGCAATAAGGTTCATAAATATGTAGGAACAACTTAACCAATAAGGAACTGAATAACTTAGAGCTTTCTGGAACTGTAGGAGGAGATGTCTCCAAGGGCGACACCCAGGGAGCAGAACCCTCAAACTTTGGAACCGCCCTCAAGGTCGGTGTCATGGGCGGGGAAATCAACCCAATTGATGTCCTCTGGTCTGCCAGTGGGCTGAGCCACTGCAACACGTCGGTCCCTGGTGGACTTCAGGAAAGTCTAATCTGAAGAAAATACCATTTCAGAGGTGGGGTTTTGAACTTCAAGACTTTTCTTAACTTCACTCCTCTTGCGTCCCTGCTTTGCCTTGACTTACTTCTTTCTTCACTGGGGAACAGTGGTGTAAAGTGGATCCATACCCAGTTTGGCCAGTCTAGCCCTTTTCTAGCCTTAAGAGGAGAAATATACTCCAATGTGTGTGACTTATATTGCCAGGGTTAACTGATTTTTGTAGGGTTTGGCATAACAGGAGAGCTGTTCCCAGTTTCCACAATGGTGAGTGGGTAAGTAGCTGAGGAGGATAGTGTGGGTGGTGTGGGTTTTGGCACAGCAGAGGTGGTCTTTGAGGGAAGACTGGAGGATTGTCTTATGAGGAAGCTGTGGCAAGACTCAGAGTCTGCACTGGGGCAAGGTCTGGGTGTCTTCAGGCTGTGCCTCCGCGTGCCAATACTGAGCAGGGATCCTACTCCGTCCTCTTATCATTAAGTGGGACAAAGGCACTTTGTCACCTTTT
Source organism: Rhagologus leucostigma (assembly GCA_013397725.1). NCBI lineage: Eukaryota > Metazoa > Chordata > Aves > Passeriformes > Rhagologus > Rhagologus leucostigma. The sequence goes on along the minus strand of VZTD01005670.1, from coordinate 919,472 downwards.
ATCTTAAGTGAGATTGGTTATGATTTTGTTGCAGAGCTGGAGCTGTTCAGTAGTGCTGTTCCCTCAGGTACCACTGGTGGAAAATGAAGGATTCGCAGGATCTGTGGAGGTGCCTCAACCTCATCTCTCTTGGTTTCTTCCCTGCTCAGCAGAGATACTTACTCTGGTGTGGGCTGGGCTGCCCTTGGCTGCAGTGTTGTGAGAACAAGAGAAAGGGCCAAAGGTTTTATTTGCCTGTGCCAGCAAGCTGTAGACATGACCAGGACAAGGGTAACAGGGATGGAATGAGATCACTTGTTTGGCATTGCTTTTTGTTTAGCATTCCTTTCTGCACAATGTGTGTTTCTGGCTCAGATAGTAGCTGACATGCTGTCTTGAATTGAGTTAGCAGTCAGGGTCCTTTTCAACAGAAATTAAGTGGATGAAAGGCTCAAAAAAGCTTGGTAGTGATAGAAAATTAAGCAGAATTATCAATGAAAGTGATGGCAGAAGTTATAGAAAGCTCTGACATTATTGTGGGGTGGGGATTAGATGATCAGCCTGTATTGAAAATTATCAGAGGACAGAAATGAGGGTTGAGGTTTTGGTATGAAAAAAACCCCCATTAAGCGGAATAAGTCTATAAAGTTACAGGTAGGATACAACTGCAGAAGTGGATTTGATTATGTACAGTTTCTTATAAGGCAAGAACTTGGAGCAGGAAATGTATCTGTCAGGCATCATACTTAAAAGAAAAGCAAATATGTGGCTGTACTAGTTTGAAAACAAACTAGTGAGAGACTCCAAGTCAGAAATACAATTTAATAGGAAAAAATAAAATAAATGCAATAGTACAAAAAAACAACCTACTGACAAAGTGAGAGTACAACCTGACCCCCTGACGGTCAGGGGGCTGGTAGCAGTCCGATTAAATGGTGGCTGCAGTCCTCCTGGAGTGATGGTTCTGTTGAAGTAGTGATCCTGTAGAAGGGTCTGGTCTTCCTCTGAAGGTCCAGTGGTGGTGTAGAAGGGTCTGGTCTTCCTCTGAGAATCCCGTGGAAAAGGCTGCTTGGGCTCTTCCAAACCCCAGATTATATCCAGGTGGGAATGCTTGGCTACTTCCCCTGGGCGGAGCATCTCACAATGGGATGGTGAGTCACAAGGTAAGGCATTGTTGGGCCCATTAACAGGAGATAGTCCGGAGGGAGGAGGCAGGGAACATTGCTACACCTGGTTTCAACAGCTCATGAGGATGGTAATAGAATACACTGTAACCCAGGACAGTGGCATAAAATAAAAATGTGAAACTCATTAATGTAGGAGCCAGGGAAGACTAGAAGTATAAAATATGTTAAAAGAAAGATTAGACAAGCCTGTGAAAGTTAAATTCATCAGGAAATAGTAGCTGTTGTTGTCCAAATCCAGCGACAGAGTAAGGCTCGGGTATGCTAACAGCAGGAAACTGAAATGATCTTAGCAAGGGGAGGCTGTTCCACAAGTACTCGCCTTGGCGTGCGTTACTGAGCAGTGACAGAGCCTTGATGGTGTCATCAGTGAAACAACGAGTCCATCAGTGAGCTTACTACCTTGTGCTATTTCTAGTCACAGCTGTTGCTGTGTCCTACCAAGTGACCAAGCCATTGTGTCCTTGGTTAACTATAACTGGTTTGAATGTACAGAGTTAAAAAGGATTATTAATTATGCACCTGACCCTAGACCCCCTCTGATATCTGTGGGCTTCATTCATGACATCTGATTGTCTTCACAGCCTTTCTGTTACAAACCAGAGAACTTTTCTGAGCCTTGAATGGTGAATTTTTGAAGAGGTGGCTGAGATGCAAAGGTAACTAAGATATGATGGATATTCCTTACATACATGCAAATGTTTTTGCATGGCATGGCAGTTGACAGACAAGGTATTAGTCACGAGTAAGATGGCTTTGACGCCACTAGCATTTTACTGGTTTTCAAGCGAATCTCCTTATCATCTTACCAAACTTGTCTTGGCAATGCAGGACCCTATTGAAGCATGCAAAGTGGATTCATAAACTGAAGGATGTGCTCCAACCACCAAAGTGTATCCAGTCCATTGTAGAGCTAGGCCACAGGTACTTTCCACTCTCGTAAGATAAGAATTTTATATCCTCAGAACCATTTCATCCCGGAGATCTGCTCCTGTTACACTGCAATACTCCCTAATGGAAACACTGCTTATGTTATCAGGCTTAGAAACGAGACACACTTCAAAGTTGTGTTCTCTTGAGACCTGAGAGTGATGCTAACTGCAGCTCCAGGCTTTAAAATTCAGAAGGGGGAAGGCTGGAAATAGTTGGTGCTGAAAATCAGATTGTTGCATGACCTCTGTTTGCCCTGTCAAGGGGTCACTGAGACTTGTCTGGTGCATGCACTAAACTTGTAATTTATGTTTGTGGAGGATGTCAGGAGGAAGATTCATGCCTGGATGTGCAGGTGCTCCATTAGGGCTTAGAAAGACATGGATTGATTAGGTGGTTATTGCCATCTGCAAAATTAGCCTGGTCAGAGACCACTGACAGGGAAGCTTGGTGCATAACCAGTGAGCCAGGCTGCAATTGATAGAGCCTCAAAATGTTGGCAGTAGATAACTAATATATCTATGGGAGCTATCACATCTGATGATCTGGCTCTGAAGTTTTGGGGATGGCATACTGCATCTGTCTGATGTCAGAACTGAATTTTGCCATGATTTTTTGTGTCTGGATCAGCAGAAGATAAGCACACAGACCTCTGTGTGTGTGTGAGATACAGGAGGGAGGAGAGGTAGCCAGAAATTTAGCTGGTTTTGGTTTTTTTCAGGCCAGGTATAAATATATGCCAGATGTATAAATGAGACTTGGGAATTGAGTATATTCCACAAGTATAAATGAGATTTAGGAGTTATCTGGTAGGCCTGTGTCTGTAGGAAAAGATATTCTTATGGTTCAGAACAGCATGAGGAACTTGGGGAATCCTAGGAAATCCGCTGGCTGTGAGCAATTTGTTTATATTTTGCAACATGACCTTTTCTGACATAACTCTAAATAAAATGAGAGGGTTGAGAACTGAGGCACACAGTCCTTCTCTGTTAAACTAATAAAGCTGGCTGTTAGAACATATCCCCTGGATCTGGTTTTCGTTCACCTGTGGATCCTGCTCAGTGTTTGATTTCTGTTCTCAGATGTATATTTGCACAGAAATGGAGCCATTTGCTCAGGCTGTTTCTTTTCTTACTGGTTTTCGAGGACTGGCTGGACAGAGGAGAGGGGTTTCAGGAACTATCTCCCATTGAATGAGCACTTTGACTCACTCCACTTAAGAACATTGCATTGTAAGGGCCACTGAGGCAGGTCCTTAGCTGTCCATCAGTATTTGCTCGCAGAAATCTTGTCATGCATGTTTTGAGCCTGATCTTCAAAGCCTTGAGATTTTTGGCCCTAAGTGTCTATACAGGTGTTACCTGAGGTGGTTCTTGTTTGTCAGACAAGTTCTCTTAGACATGATTGAATGTATGGATCTACCATCACTGATTTGTATAAAGACAAGGCAATACATCTCATTACAGCTGGATTTGGGAAGTCTGCTCTTTATTCCTGATCTTTCTGATTGCGTTCTGTATTGCCTGTGTCAAGTTACTTCAGTTCTGTTTCCTCTCCTATAAAATGGGAATAATTGTACTGAGAGCCTTTGGAAAACTCTTTGAAGTTATAAAGAAAATGGTAGAACAGCTGAATGGTATGGCTGCTGGTTGTTGTTACTTGTGTGTGTAAATTTTGTAAGTGGTAACTTGGGAACACAGGAAACAGTACAAGAGGGGGTGTCTTGAGTCATTAGCTCTAGTCTTCTCTTTGGGAAAGGCATATCTTACAAAATTCTCAAAACCCATGTCAAACTCTGTATTAATCTAATTACAGCTTTAACCTACTCTTTTTGAAGACAGTTTCTTAATTTCACCTGCTGCAGGTAAAAAGCCTCATCCAATTTCCGCAAAAAAGTTCTTTATGGCAGGGTGAGCGTTGTCTTTTTGTTTGCATGGCACTTCTGCCTGTGTTATGTGTTGAGAGAGGTGTCATTCTCAGACTTTTGTTATGTGATGCCGAACAAGTAAGTAGTTTTCATGTGCCTTTGCAAAAGTCTCACTGCTCCACAAAGTCTCGACTCGGCCTGTTATTATAGGAACTCACTTTTTTTTTGAGTACAGAGGCTGAGAGTGTTTTTCACGCTATTTTAAGTGAGATTTAAAAAATACCTTTCCTGATTAATTTCAGGATTATATTTGGTTTTCTTCATGGCAGTTTTGGTGGCCTACAATTACTGAGTGATTAATTTGGGTATGCAAGTACATGTCTTTCCAACTATCAAACCTGTAACTTGCAGCAGAAATTCTCTGAAGAGCATATTTTTGCGTTAAGTAATAGTAAATTCCATCTTATTACTCCAGACCTCAAACCTGATCAGTTTTACGTAGAGAATCTTCATTACAGCCGTACCTCATTAATAAAATTACTTAATAAATTAATCATGACCAGACCCTTAAGGTATTTCCTCTTGATATATTTCAGCATCCTTCTGTTGTTAGGATAACTTGTTAAATTATTTGTGCAATGAGCTGATCCACCTGTCTGAATTTGCAATTCTTGGATCAGTCAACATATTTTCTAACTTAATACATAAATCTTACTTTTTTTGTGCCACTTCTCTGTGGCTGCCATGCTCAATTTGGTAGATTATTAATAGCCCTTATAATGATATTTATAATTTCAGAGTGCCAGGGATTTATTCACTGCTCTTGTTTACTTATTTTTGGGTTCTTTCAATCCGAGCACACAGAAATCTTCATAATAACAGACATGTTGGAAATTTTGGTGAATATAGAAAATACTAATGGAAAACTTTTGTCACAAGGATTTGCGGTACTTTGCTTGATAAAAGATTATAAAAAAATGTTTTTGAGAAAAAAGGTTCATAGGCTTGAGAAATTCCTTGCCTGCTGGTTTCCTACAGCTTTTTGCTCAGGTAATTGTATTTCCTTTCTTGATATGAATATGTGAAACAGTGTAAAATTTAAAGACCTTGTCAACAGTATTATTATTATTATTATTATTATTAACTATAGATGTGGACGTAGTTCTTTGGTTTGACCTGTTACAATAAGAGCTTCCTGGATACTTTTTATTTTGAAAGATGCTGAAATTTTGCAAATGCTTTTGCTGCGGTGTGGAATCTTTCAATGTTATTCCTAACAGAAATGAGGACAACCCTGTTTCTGTGCTCAGAGTATGTGATAGACTATTGTGTGGGGCACTTGTTTCACATGTAGGTTGCTATCTCTCTCTGCTGGCTGTATGTCTCTGCCATTGGAAAAGTCTCACTTTGCATACCTATTTTTCCTAAGAAGTTGAAAGGAGTAGAAAGAGGAGAGAGGGAAAGAGAGAGAAATCAGAATAGTTAATACACAGTTTCATAGAGCCAAAGCAAAATTCAGATCTGAGTCCCTATTTGAAAAACTTGAACATGGGTCGTGCATCTGTGTACATGATATGTTACGCCAATTTTATACAGAATTTTGAAAATTGCTTGAAAGTTCATAATTTCAGAGGAAAGTGATGTGCTGATAACTTTGTCGTACTGGATACACAGTTAAATTGGTGTGCATTCAGAAAGAGAATGGATAGGTGGCAGACACTTGGATTTGAAATATCAACTGTAACTTTAAATGCTGCATTTGTATATGAAAACCAAAGAGAGTCCAGGTTTAATGTGTGAAGGACCACAGCTCAAGGTCTTGTGTATCTTTTTCTGCTGAGATCAGGTATTTTGCTATTTTACCAACTGGAGTCTTCTCTTTCCTTCCCTTTGTCCATCTCCAACTCCACCAAGAAAACTGAAGCTCTCATTCTGCTGATGCCCAGCATAAGAAAATAAATCTAGATAGTCATGACTACTTTACCCTCACAGCAAAGTTCCTTTTTGTCATCTCAACTCTATCCAGATCATTAATGGGTTGTAGAGTGGTTTCTTCTCTGGAGGCCGATTTTGCCAGTGAGGTGTTCTGATGTGCCTCTTACTGTCCTGCCTTCCTTTTTCACCTGGGAGCATCCTCTGCCAGCTCAGTGGTCGCTGGCATTCTCCTGAGACTCTCTGGTAACATCTCACAGGGGTGGAGTGTTTTTCTCGGGATGGGATTAATGTCATATTAGCTTGTTATTTTGATTACAAAAGTGCCAGGAAATGTAGAGGCAAAAGTGCATTCTCCTGTTGGTGTACTGGAACAATGAATCTGCGTACTTGTTCCAAAAGCATTTAGTTACCAGGGTACATGAGGCCAAACCCCTTGGTAGATCTGTGTGGCCAGTTCCAAATGCCTTGCCAGCGGATTGTTGCGTAAAGGGAAATCCTTTAACTTGCGTGTAAGCCTGAAAGTGAGGGGATGTCCCGCTACTCTTTTTGGTTTTGTCTTGTGTTCTTCACTGCTACACTGGATCCCCATTGCTTCCTCTTCTATATTCATTTTACAAACCATTTTTTAGGGCCATGTTAGGATTCTGCTTCAGCAAACCAGTAGTAGTCTAAGCCTGTGTACATGTGCTTGGTGCTCTAGGTATGAACTGTGGCAATTTTCTTAAAAACTGTAGAATATTGTTAATGCTTTTAGATTTTTCAGGAGCTTTTTACACTGGTACGTAAGGACTGTTGCATTTATATGATATTAGAGCAGTATCAGACCAGATGTTAGAAAATATGGCTTATTTATTCAAATGCAGTCATGCAACCCTCACTTGTCTAGAAGCAGACATATTTTTAATTGCTAAGCAAAGTGTGTTTACGTTAGAATCATTGCTCTGAATGACCTTGGCAATTTGCAGTCCCCTGTAGCTAATAGCTTTCTGAATGAAAACAGTGGACCCTGAACTGTGGAGGTGAATAAATTCTTTGCTGTGTATTAAGAGGAATTTTCAAGTATGCTTTTTGTATTGTTTGATAACAATGCTCTCCTAAAAGCTATTTAATCTTTCTTATCAACAGTTAACCTCAATGTCCCCATAGACACACAGCATTTTTTTTTTGTTCTAATTTGTTTAGTGTGCTCCCTTCTTAAGTGAGTAGCTAATTTAAAAAAATTTTTCCCTTTTCCCTTTTGTTTAATGATAATTCTTTTAAAAGAAATCTGCTGCCACATGGCTAGCAATAATCCATCCTTTTTGCCTTATTTCCTTTTCCTTTTTTGTTGTGCGTTTCCTTGATTACAATTGGTTTTATATCTAGAAGTGGAGAGAGTCATTGCTTGTTGAAGTGGTGGTCTATAAAGACTCCTTTGTCTTTCAAACTGAATTCCTATCCTGAGTCTTTTTCTTGTACAGGGTTTTGCTAGCATTTCTGCTTTGTCTGTGCTTTCCTACACAGATGCTTTCCACGCTTCCCCCTCATACATCTGTAGCTTTGGAGGGTTGGTTAGAAATACTCTTAAGTTAGCACAAAGAAAATCAAGGCATTTTAAACACTCTTTTAAAAAAAAATTAAAAATTTTTGTTATTATTTAGTTTTTATTATTATTATTATTTAGTTTTTATCCTTTCCTGGACTTTCTGGTTCAATCTTAATCCAGTATATATTAATTCAGTATATTTTGCTGTAATTCTATTATGGAAATGATGATAATAGTGATGATGAGAATTCCCAACTCCACTGTTACATGGGAACCTGCTTGACAGAGTGTTAAAAAGTAGCCTTAATAAATAAGTGAATTCTATTGATAAAAGTGCTAATAGTCAATGTGGTGACAAGCTGTGCTGTCTTGAAAAAACAATTTAAAAGCCCTAAATCATAATATAATTCTATCAAGGCTTTTTTTATACTGAAATCTACAAACAGGGGTGTTACCTATACGAAGAGCACAAGAGCATGGACAAATTTCACTTTGCAGAACTGAGAGGAGATGTCTGCATGTAAACTTTACTTTGAAAATTTGTTTTAAGAATAGAAACACTGTTAGTGTGAGATCTCTCTGAGTAGTGAAACAAATCTGTGGTACATTTTAAAAAGCAATGCTGTTGTCCCTTTTTGTCTATTTTAGACCCTCCCATCAACATCTGCACACAGAAATAACCATTATTAAGCTGTTCAGGTCATTAAACTGGATGTAAGTAAGGCCGTGCAGAAAGAATGCATGAACAAAGTATCATTCATCAGTATTCTGTAGTAACTATCTGCCAGTTTTCTTCTGGCATTTTTACTCTGTTTCCTTCTTAAAGGAAATGAGATCATTCAAGGTAGGCTTGTCCTTGATGAAAAAGGTGTAAAGTATCTTATATTTTTCAAAAGTGTAATTGTTGAAGAGCTTGCTGGAATAGCTTTTTCCTGCTAAATTTTTTATGACCAATACTATGAATACTAAGAAATAGTCGTAAGAGCTAAATAAATGTTCATTAAGAACTTTTTGGATAATTGAAAGCTATATAACTGTTTGGAAGCAGATTTTAGTTGCCAACTTCAACCTCTCTGAGGACAGTTAATAAATTTAACAGATGACGACTTACTAAACCAGTTCCTTAGTCAATATGGGAGACTTGGTATCAATTTTTACTCTGGTAGAGGAGAAGAATTAACTGGCAATTTAAAAATTAGCAGTTATTATGGTTATGATCTGATTGAAATACCTACTTGTGAGCAGACCGTGACTCCAGGCAGTATTGTGTTCATTTGGACCTTTAAAAGGCCCTGTTTTCAAACCTTAAAGCAATCAACTTAAATGTAGCACAGCTGTAACCAAATTGTAATAAAATGCGAAATGACACTGAACAGAATCAGTCTTGGTTAAGAAGTGATAGTCATAAAGGGCATGATATAGGGGGTAAGCAAAGAATGACACAAATTTGTGATAATTCTAAGTTATTCAAGGTAGGGCAAGATTAGAATGTGAGTAACAAAAAAAATTATAAAAATAAGTGAAAAGTGAAATGGAAAATGTGATTGTAAGTTCAGATAAATGTGTATGTATAGCTTATATCTATGAAATAGTGGCCTCTGCACTGACCATTACCTCTCATGAACTACTTCTCTGAAGACATGATCTCAGTGCTTTGTAATAGTCAAAAAGGCAATTTGAACATTAGGAATAAATAGGAAAACAATGGAAAATGAAAGAAAAGAAACCTTGATTATACATCTCTGGAAGTCCCTTTTTCACCCAGACTTTGAATAATGGTTTTGGTTAAAAAAAAAAAAGTTCTGGAAAATCACCAAGGATAAATGAATTCAATTGAAGGAGTGAATGCGTTCTGGCATAGGAGTCTTCAGCCTAGATGAAAGGGGTTTAAGAATTCAGAAGGGTGTTGTAGAAAGCTCTACACAATCATCATAGAGAGGGTAGTCAGGGAGTAACTGCTGTCTCTGTCTTCTAATGCAAGAACTAGGAAGTAAGAAATGGAGCTCATCGGAAGGGCAAACAAACCAAGCAGAAAGAGGTGCTTCCTTGTGGAAAGTGTTAAATGAGGTATTTTTGTACTAGAAGACTTATATGAGTATGAAAATTTAATTAGTTCAAGGACAAGGCAAGCACTGAGAAGAAAAATCTGCTGCAGAATGAGAAAAACCCACACCAGTTTTGGGAAATACACCAGGCTGAGAACAACTGGAGTCAAGGAATGTGTATGTAGGGGAAGTATCGTATATGTTTACCCTGTCCATACTGCTTCCAGCTAGTGCTCGTGGCCAGTCTAGGATAAAGAACACTAGGCCAGATGGACCCTTGGTCTAAGCCAGTAATAGAAGCTCTTAAATTCTGTCTTTGTATAGAAGCAGTGATAAAACATTTTTATGAAATATTTTTATAAAATATAAAATTTAAAATGTGTATGTAATAGATGGAAAGAAATTGATGCTGAATATAAGTTACTAGCTAAATACAAAGGATACAAAAAAGTGAAAGAGTCCATTATAAACGGCTAACAGAGTTAAAAATAATAAACCCTTAAAATAAAAGATCATTATAAAATGTAGTTTTTAGCTATAACTGAGACAAGTTCTGCCAGCATAATCTTATTTCAATTCAATGGAATGTGGTTTCTAATCCAGTCCTTTCCAATTTTTCAGAGTGTTTCACATGTTGATTTTGTATTTGAAATAAGTAACATCTTATTTCACATTTGGGATTAAGGCTTTCTAAATTACAACAACATATAAAAAGTTACAGTATTTTTGGAATGAAGCAGAAAGATGTGTCCATCCCACTTCCTCGAGATGTCTGAAGCTGGCCCACAATACTGTTTAAAGAGCGTTTGTTGTCTGTGATCAGTGAGGCATATGGCAGATGGCTAACTGGCAGATTTCAAGATGTAGTTGTTATCAAAGGAGAATCTCAAATGGGGGTGCTTTTAGTAGTGTTCCCAGCGGCTAGTCCGTGGTTAAAGACTTGAACTAATTTTATGGGTACTCTAGTGGACAAGATGTTTGCTGGGAAATTAATTATAGATACGAAGTTAAATAATGCCAGAGGTAAAAGGAAACTTGGTTATCTTTCAACAAATATCATTATGGAGTGATTTCAGATTCTGAGTTAAAGGGTCGAAGTCCAAAAATACTTATTTTTAATAGTCAGATCTAAAATAATCGGTTTGTGAACCTGGAAGTCAAATGATACTTATCACAGGATGAGAGCTGGATTTGAAAGCCAGAAAAATGTAGAAGTCATTCTAGTTACTTGTTTCTGTCACTGTAGCACTGGGGCAGACAAGGTGATACCCTTGGAGGTTCAGTGAGGACACCACTGGGTAGAAGGAGCATGATGCTCTCAGCAGAGGTTGTACAGAATCAGGGCTGATACCAGAGTATGGTGTTCCCATGTCGAGGTGGATTTGAAACAGCTGAGTAGAGTTCAATGGAGGACAACAGAAATGATCCTGGGGATTGTAAAATAATGTTAAGCTGTTGGAGTGACAGCTATTCATTCATCTGTGAGAAAGCAATGGTTTTAGTACTGCATAGAGATATTTGCACAAGAAAAAGATATCAATAAAGCTGGGACTTGACAGCAGTCCTGACAGAGATATGACAAGGTCTTCTGGCTGTGGATTTAAATAAACTGTATCTTCCTAAAGATAGTTGAATGCAGTTAATTTTTTATTCAGAGAAGATATGGCCTGGGTCAGTGCTGTTAGCTGCTATAGAGAACACTTTTTAAAATGCAGTCCTGTTGTGTCTTGCTCCTTTCAGCATCAGGCTAATTTAGTGTGGGACCTGGAGGTGCTCTCTCCCACAGGTATTTGAAAGGACTTGAGACCTTTTCACTTCTTCTGCAGCGTGTCTGTATCTTCTCATTCTGTGCCAAACTGCTTACCATCCTGAGACTGAAATTTTGTAATGTACTTGAATTCAATGAAGGGCTTTGGAGTATGAAATGCAGTCTTGTACTATGCAGAGAGATGCAAGGAAGCTGCAAAGTGAACAACTGCTGAAGGCTAGAATTGCATCATCTTGGTATGCCATCTCATTTCTGTGGTGATTTTGTTGGGTTTTCTTGACATCTTTCAAAGCTTTTATGTATGTCTTCTCCATGTGCTCACAGTGGCTTGCATATAGGAAGCTTTTCTTTCCTTATTATCACTCTGTTTAACACCAGTTGGTGACTCGCTACCGTGTAGCCACTCACTACCTGCAGCCCTCCGCAATGGGATAGGAGGGAAAATGAGAATCAGGAAAAAAGTAAACCTTAGGGGTTGAGATAAGAACAGTTAGTAATTAAAACAAAGTAAATAGTAACAATAAAGCCAACAAAGATAATAATAATAGTAGCAGCAGCAACAACAAAACAACAACAGCAACAATAATAATAAAATAGAAATTACAAAAAGAGAGAAATAAACCCCAAGAAAAATGAGTAATGCCCAATATAATTGCTTACCACCTGCTGACTGATACCCAGCTGACCAGCAATCACTCTCTCCCAGCCAGTTTCTCTCAGTTTATACACTGAACACAATGTTCTATGGTGTGGAACACCCCTTTGTCCCGTTCAGGTCAGCTGTCCCAGCTACACTCCCTCTCAGATTTTTGTGTGCCTTCTTGCTGCCAGGGCGTGAGATACTGAAAAATCCTTGACTTAGGGTGGCACTACTTAGCAAGAATGAAAATATCAGTATGTTAGCGACATTATTCTCACACTGCATCCAAAACATGGCACTGTACCAGCTACAAAGAAGAAAACTAACTATCCCAGCTGAGACCAGGACATGATCCTTATGTAAATAGGAAGGATGGCAATTGTTTCCTTAGAGCATCCCCAACATCCCTAGAGCATCTATCTTTAAACTGTCCGACACTATGTTGCTGTTTAAAGAGGTGCTATTGCTGTCTCCTGTGGCAGTGCCAGGGATGTTCCCACCCACCTGTGCGGGAAGTTAACACTTGTGAGTTGTGTGGGAAGATTGGGAGAGGACAGGATTCTCTCTTAAGTGACAGTGAAATTTGGAATTGATTTAAGAGAATGGTCCATCTTGACTTGTATGTTTAATGGCTATGAGGAGGTAGGATGTTAATGGAGATGGGTAGCAAAAGTACTTCTTATAGTGCTGAAAGTTATTTAAGATCCCCCTGCAAAATGTTTAGGTGATCTAATTAAATTAGGTTTTAATTCAGTTTAAACTAATACGATTTTTGTGTATCTGGAGACAATTTCATGAAAGGTAAGGTTGAAGAAGATGATCTAGTCCCTCTCTGTAAGATGCTGCCCAAGAGGCATATGAGAGAGTTTAGTGCTCCTCCATCCTTGATTCCTCTGTCATAGGAAATTGTTTTAAGTTAGTGCCTTGAGAATTTTGATTCAAGCTGTGCCAAAGGTTTGATGCATCACTGTGCACATAATTAATGCTGAAAGAAAGAAATGTGTCTCCTCACGTAGAGTATTCATCAAATTCTCCTGAAATATGATCTAGTCCTTTTCTCATTCATCTATATATAGGCTAAAAATGGATCTTGCTTGTAAGGGCTGTGAACCCATAAGAATTTCCTAGTGGCCTTTCTTCTGTCTTTTCATGTAGGTAAAAATCTGCCCCTAGCATGAAACTGGAGTTTTCCAGTATACCAAGAGCACTTTGAAGTAACAGACTTTCAGTTTTGGACATTCCTGCAACATTAAAGGGCTTTATGGCTTCCAAGCCCCTGCTTTGTAAGGAGATGATCAGCACATCAGTGAAACTGCTTCTCATGGCTACAGGGCATATAGAGCTGTACAGGTGTTTGAGGATGGAAGTCTTTGGACAGTGGAGACTGGGATATGGGAGAGCAGAGGTAGGGCACTCAGGAGAAAATTCTCCTTTGTAGCGAAGTCATTAAGGATTTCAAAGGGCTTTAAAGGTGTAAGTGCATTTTCAAAACAATTCCTAGTTTGTTATGTTCAGAAAAAAAAAAGGAAAATATTTGTGGATTTCTCAATAACAAGAAGTTGCTAGAAAAGTTAAGAAGGATGTTAAAATGTTACCTTGTGTCACATTAGTTGCATGCCTTTATTCACTTGTGTTGGAATGGATATGGATTTTCCATTCTGCTTGCAGAAACCACTTCCATTTTTCTACTGCAGTTTTATAACTGCAGTTATAAGAAAAAGGTCAAATTTAGGCAAGGGTATCCCTCTTTTTTCCCCTGGGCATGAATGGTGAAAATAAAGGAGATACAAGAAAACAGACACCGTGGCCAAATATTTTTCCATATTTTAATTGGTAAAAATGAAAATGTAAAAAAAGTTTGCCAAATATTGTATTAACATAGTCCTTTTTTGCACTTGGTTTTGGTGCCAGTTATAATAAAAAATAAAAATGAGGAGAATTTTAGTGTTCAATTGGTCAGTTCAAAGCCAGTACATGAGATAATACTGAAACTGTATTGAACTTATTAAATGAAAGTTATGCTGCAATTTAAGTGCCTTTTGCTACAGAGAAAAATTGTCCTATTATAGTCTGGTTTTATATAGATAATGGATGCAATTCATTTGATGAGGCTTTGTAATTTTGTTTTGGTATACGAAATACCATTTCATATATGCCTTTTGGCATTTTTCATGCAAATTACTTTTTCATCAAATGCAGTTTTTGTAGTACTAGCTCTGATTTTCAAAAGATTAACATTCAAAATAAATTGATGCATAAGTATTGAATTTGTGCAATGAAAATGTGCTCCAGGAAGGGAGAGGAAGTGGTTTAAGAGTCTGCTGAGATGCTTATTGTGCTTATGACTGTTGTAATGACAATAGATGCCAGTGTTGACCCTCTGTTACTAATTTAATTGCTCATAGGGATATAAATTTTCCCTTTGAAAGCAATAAAGACAATGTTTTTTTAGAATCAGTGGTGAACATTGAGACATCCATTGCATTTTGTTCATAATATAAAACATTCTCTCATAAAGATAATTAAAAATTGGTTAAATTCCACATGGTAGTAATTTGTTTCTTGTGAGCTGGGATCAGAAATGGGCATCAGGCTTTTATTTTCTGCACAGTCAGAGGATGCCTCTAAAGTCCCTGCTGGTCGGCACTCAGGCTATTTTGTGCATAGCTGTTGCAAAATGCAAGTCATTATTTTGTGAATCATGTATAACCTGTTAGTTATTTAAATAAGTAGAATATGAGTCTTATATGAAGTTTAAATCAGGTCTGTTTCTATACATGGGGCAATCTCTGGATTGTTCAAATTATAGAGATAATTTCTGGTAAATAACACTCAGAGGCGTGTATTTTTTCTTTTGAATTAGATAGGTAATTTGTATTTATCATCTCTTATCATGTACAATTTTGATCACAGTATTAAGCACTACTCCTATGAGGAAATTCATAAGGGTGCATGATTTTGCCTGTACTGTGAAGTTTTTAGTACTTTGAATAAAGGCAGATCTTGACCTGCACTGAGCGCATTGCAGGACTGTGGCTGTAAAGACTGCATTAAGAAAACCCTGGAAAGTATGAAAACAAAAGTCTTATAATTCCTATGAGAAAATTGTATTTTGTCACTTTCTAAAGACAGAGCTAATTAGTTACATGTCTTAAGTTACTCTGAAGATGCTTGGGCTGTACTCTTCCTCCATATGTGTTGATATGATTACAGTTAAGTGGTAATTAAAGGTAATTTGATCTCTGCTGATGCATACACTTCTATATAAAAATATATATATGTATACTGTTCTCTACTGACAGTGATGGAAATCCCTAGGGATGTGAAAACTTGTTACACAGAATTCCAAGCAGAATTAGAGACATAAGTTCAGTTTCCTCTTTATGAAATATTTTTTTGCAAAGTAAATACTGGAAAATGAATGGAAATAGATTGAGATTGCTGGAAAATATGAGGACCATGCCACAAGAAGTAAATTTCTCTTGTTCTTCCCCCAAGGAAAAACCCTGTAGTAATTGAAATAGACAGAATGAATATAAATTCCTCAGCCCTAGTATTCTGTCTAGAAATGCCGTGGTCTGTGTCACTGCCAGGTCAAAATTTATTAAATGATAACAAAATAAAGATAGATTAAGGCTTTTTAATTTCAGATGTAATTACAGAAAAATGTATTTGTGTCTTCATGCTATATACTGTGATGCAGGAATCACTATATGAGATTTTATGAGTTTTCATAGGCTAAAAGTAAATATCACAATGGTCTCTTGGCAGAAAATCCATGAATTTAGGACTGCTTTCTTTTTAATTTTAACTGTAACTCTGAATATTCTGTGCTTATAATTTATTTCAGGATGATTATTGTTGGGGGTATTTTTTCTTTTTTTTTGCCTAATCGGCCTGAGAAAGGTGGACCTGGCACAGCCCTGGCTGTAGTTGCTTATATTGTGGATAGGCTATAGGAAATGCTGGGGTGGATCCAGAGGTGTGCGGATGGCGTAGAGGTCTTTGGAGAACCAGTGTCGCAGCTGGCAGGGGTTGTATGTCTGCAGAAAAAAAGACAGTGGGAAATCAAACCTTGTATTTTCTGGGACTGGTGAAAAAATCAGTCAGCTCCTAAGTTACTGATACAAACTTTTAGTGATAACTCCAGTTTCATACAGCTTTGTCTGGGGCCCTGATACTTCTGGTGCTATGTTTCTTCAGTTTTAAGGAGTCGTAGTATTTTTCCCTCCAGTTAGGTACATTGACAGAAGACTGAGAAAATGTAATATAATTTCCATTTTAGCTGAAGTTTCAGTACTTAGTAGAACAGCCCTCACAAAAGTGTTTCTTTAGTTTTATTAATGCATGTTTACAAAGTGTATCATGTCTGTTACCTGAGCCTACATTTAAAGCAGTTTCTATTGCCCTTGTAGAATTTTTCAAAACTTCGTTGTTTAACAGCACAGTGAAGGAAAAGCAATTACTGTGAGGTGCATCTACACCAATTCAAACATAAAACCCCAAAAATATAATTTATATTTGCCTTTTCAGTAGTGTTTGTGTTGACCGTGTTTTTCTAATCTTTTGAATTACGAATGAAGTGGAACATCTTTTGCAGTATTGACCTTTCAGTTGAGTTTGGCAGCCTGTAGTCGCTTAGTGTCATTTTGACATCAGTTGGCACTTCTATGGAAAATGTCATTACCAGTGGCTCTCTTCCCTCAGAGAGATGCCTAGAGGGGAATGTAGGCCTGCATTATAACTTAAAGAAATTACAGTAATCAAGACAGAGTTCTGGTATCAGTGTGTAGTAGTGAATATTGTATATGGTCCAGCTTTGTTTTTCTTGGAGGAAGCTTAAAGCAGGTTCCATTATTAAGGGGAAGGACTCGATTGCTTTTTGGGCACTGTGTGCTACTTATGTATAGCCAGCTCTGTGGAATATTAATAAACTGCACTTCCTGCTTGTGTGCGTTCCAGAACTGCTGATATGATTGTTTCTGAAATTAAACAGTACTTTTGAGACCCGCAGTTTACAGATCTTCATTTTGAATTTTAACTTTTCTGACATTTCTCTGTTTGAGTTGGGAGAAGGATTTTTATATATACTTTATGGGGGGAAAAATGTAGCATAAAATTATGAAGGAAGGAATTGGAATTGGTTTCACATGCCCCTGCTTGTATGGAAAAACTTTTCAAAAAATGTCAGCAGAGACATGAGATTTACTCTGATGTTAGTGTGGTAAGAGTATCTTCTTTTTGCTTTGTGTTTTTTTTTGCAAGGACACCACTGAAATGCTGAAAAGGCTGTCAGCTCGCAGTCATTTTGTTCCATTAGGGTTTTTTATTTGTTCTTTTTCCCCCTTTCCATAGACTTTACAAAAGTTTAGAAATGTAAAAGGAGGGTAAGTGGAGAAAAACTTGTTTCAAATTCATAGCAGAGTAAGGACAAAAAATTAAGAAAGGATCTCAAAATGGTAGGTAATGGAAGGCATATAGGTCGACTTTGTGTTCTGGCATATTCTGAATACAGCTGTAATGAATTTTTGTAGTGTTGGTTGGAAAAGATACAATTGAGGAAGACGATGTGCAGTCCCTTGTTCAAGGACTCAGATATGTTTGCTGGTCTTCCATCGACTTTTCTGTGATCTTGGACAGCTCATGATCTTCCTAGATAAGGAAAAAACCCTGTATTAAACAGAAGCTGCCGTTCACATCTAAGAGGAGTTGGCATCCTATGACAAGGAAAACTACAGAAATGTAAATGAATTATTACACTTTCGTGTTTATTCTTAGCAGAACCCAAATTGTACAAAACAATTACAGAGTTGAGAATAGAAAAGTGGTGGTGTTCAGGATTTTATAAACATTGACATCAACTTGTATTTAGAATAAAAGCTGTTTGGGAGAAAGAAGTTTTGGCAGCTCTTAGAACCTAGCACAGTGGAGACATAATGGCAGATGAGGACCACTCATCAATGCTCCAGTAAAATCTGGAAACATAGTTTACAATTCAGCCAGATATATGGTATCAATTAAGAAGAATATAAACACAATTAGGGAAACAGGAGTGCCAAAGTAGGAAGATTAACCGTATCCACAGATACTGTGGTGGTCTGGTGACATTCTTGATTCATAACTTTTACATTTGATTTTTTTTTTAATGGACAGAAAGAAAAAAGAGAGTAGTTAATGAAAGATTCAGAAAGGAAGTGGAGAAAGAGAGCTGGAGCAAGAAATGAAAGAGCTCTTGGGTTAGAATTAGATTAATGTTACTCTGGTCTATTTCTGTCCTAATGCTGCATTTGTACATTGTAATAGGATGTACCCAGGAAGCAGCAAATGTGACCAGAAATACAATCTTCATTTTGTTGGTTTAAATTGAGAACAAGCATGTTTTTAACAAGAGAAGGTACCTTTTGGGGTTCTTTCTGTTTCTGAGTACAGTGTGATAAATGAAATACCCCTAAATCTCAGTGTCAGTCTTTCGTATTATATTCAATATACCCAGTGGTAAAAGGTTTTACTTTTATCCTCTCCAAGATTTCATGTGATTTACTTAAGGATCTTGAATGAAGTCACAGTACTTGCCAAGATTTCATTTCCAGTGGAAACAACAGTCATCCTAAACAACATGTATTACTCTTGGATATACTCGTTTGGATAGTCATCATGTCTGTAACTCAGTGAGAACTGAAGAAAATTACTAATTTTATTTGTTTGTTTCTGTGAATGCATGTAAAGTAATAAAATTTGTTTAGTGTGTTTGTTCAGAACAGTAATAAGCAAGTTCACTTCTAAAATCAACAATAATGTCATCTTGAATATTGTGTGCAGTTTTGGGCACCACAATATGAGAAAGATATTAAACTGTTAGAGAGTGTTCAAAGGAGGGCAGTGAAGATGGTGAAGGGCCTTGAGGGGAAGCTGTGTGAGGAGCAACTGAGGTTTCTTGGTCTGTTCAGCCTGGAGGAGACTGAAGGGAGACCTCATTGCGGTTACAACTTCCTCATAAAGGGAAGAAGAGGCTCAGGCACTGATCTCTACACTCTCATGACCAGTGACAGGACTCAAGGGAATGGCCTGAAGTTGTGTCAGGGGAGGTTTAGGTTGGATATTAGAAAAATGTTCTTCCCCCCGAGGGTGGTTGGGCTCTGGAACAGCTTCCCAGGGAAGTGGTCACAGTGTCAAGCCTGACAGAGTTCAAGAAGCATTTGGACAATGCTTTCAGGCACATGGTGGGAGTCTTGGGGTGGTGCTGTGCAGGGCTGGGAGTTGGATTTTAGTGATCCTTTTAGGTCCCTTCCACCTCAGAATATTCTGTGAGTCTGTGAATACAGATGAAAGCAGTATATCCTTTCAGTAGTGGTGACTGTGTACCATTTCCATGTCAGAAGTAATTGGTAGTTTGTATTTTCTCATTTTCAGTCTAGTTTTGCTACAGTTATCTGTTTCCATTGCTGGTAACTCTCCCTTCTTTCTTTGTATAGTTTCCCCACCACGTACAGTAATTTTTCAGCAGTACTTCCCAGGGTGTTCAAAGATGAACTCTGAGGCACAGGTTTTACTTTTAGACCTGATGAAGCTGTCTGTTGCATTGTTTGCCAAATACTTTCTATTCTAAATGTTTACTTTTGTCTGCCTTTGCTGTGTGGAACTTAAAATGTCTATGCCAGTTGTCATCCTGGAACAGCTCTTCCAAAGCTAAGGAAAACATATATATTACTTTGCTTATGTTTTAATAAGTTACCTATTTTTTTAATAAGTATTTTTTTCAGCTGCATTTGCTATTGTTGTTAGAAAAAAAAGTAGGGAGGAGAGGAGGAGGAGGATTTATATGATGGATGAGTGTTTGTCTATTGATCTGTGTCTAATTTGTTTTAGGAATGTAGCATGGCTATAATTTGCTATCTAACAGGTCCTCAGAATTTCCTCCACATTTTCTGCTGGGTGTTGGACTGCTGCATGTTGGACCAAGCTGAAATATCTTAAACAGGAATAGGGAATTTTTCCCTTCTGTACCATCGATGCCTCAACAGTCTACTGCCTGCAGGTGATTACTGTGTAAGGGAGACGGAAAACAAACTGTGGGAAACTGTAGAGGATTGAAGAAAGCTGAAAAAGAAGAGTATTGCAATTTGGAATAGCTGTTTTTCAGTGACAATGAAGGAAAGGACAACCTGGACAAGGAGATTGGGACTATCAGTTTGTAAAGAACTATTAGTGTTTGGGGGAAGATATAACGTAACTATTAACTTTGACAGGGGGCTATTTTGAGCCTGGTAGGAGTGGCAGACTGAGATGTGTGGCAGGGGACATGAAAGTCTGTTCTTAGTTTGTCAGTTCAGATGGCAGAGATCTGCATGATGGGTTTAAATGCTGCAACCTGGGTGGAGGCCATGTGAGTGTCAGTACAGGAATTCCTGCTTTCTTAGCTTTTGAGAAAATAAACTAGAAAACTACATACAAAATAGTAAAGAAAATGGTACTGTGAATACACTGACGTACGTTTGTAAGGTTAGGTAGGAAATGCCAAATTTCAGTTTGTCTTGGCATCCTCAGTAAAGACCATATGTGTGGTGATATAGTTCTAAATCACATTCGGATGTTTTTATGTATAATAGGTTATTAAAAATATTAAAATAACTACTGTATTTGCTGTATTGTCAACATCCAACTCTTGTCTTTCCACCCCGTGATTGTGTATCCAGGACTGACCTTCCATTAAAAATCTGAAACATGAAGTTCATTCCAGCTTCTAACAAATCTTGGCTTATCTTGGCCCATCAAAAGTATCTGCCATAAACTTCCTGCTTGGGCCCTGTTGTTCCTCTGGCTCCTTACTGGAAGACTGTTTTTTGATTCTTATAATTGATTTTGTGTCATTTTATATGACCTAATTTGAGAGTTGACCTAAACCTTTTTAAATTCTATACAATATGTAAATTTTCTGGAGAGGTGTATTTTCTTTTTACACTGTTTTGTGAGGGGGTATTTTTTTGCTGCTAAAAGTAGAGCTCTTATCTGAGGAGTGACATTGTAAAGCTGAGACTTCCAGATCGAACGCATGTGCTTTTTGTGTACTTACAATCATTTGTAGATTTAATTTGAAAATGAAAGTTCACTTCTTCATATCTTTCTTAGTAGTGTGGCTCTGTTTTATGATGTAGAAAAATATGACTTCAGTTGCACTTCACAGAATATGTTTTTTTGTAAAGTAGCCTGCTCTGGTCATGGCCATATACATTCATTGTAGGAGTAGTTGTCTTACTGTATGCCAGCATCTGTTTGGTCGGGCCAATCTGAAAAAGGTCATTGACCAGAAAACTGGAATTAAACTACCCTGGTTGGCTTTGCACTGGAGAACAATTGATATAAAAAGAAATTGTAAAGCTTGAAGTCTTTAAACTCTCACGTGCCCAGAGGGAGTGCTGCAGCACAGTTTTAAGGAGACTTGCACGTGTAGCACCTATGGAAGGAGGATAGCAGCAGGAAAGGAATGAGGTTGATGCAGGAACAGACACAAGGTTAGCCCGTGGGAACACTGGATAAGTATTTTGCAGTTTTCACTGTGGTTGTCTTCATCCTGGTAGTTTTGTGAGAGCTGACCATTCTTCCTCTTCACCCTCTTCATCTCCTTGTCACAGAAGCCCCACACTAGTGCAGGTGGCATGCTGCTGATGTCCCTGTTGTGATGTGGCAGACCAGCTCTGATTTGCCCAATGTCATGGGATACACTGTGTTTTCTGTGTGGGTGGTCTTATCAAAACTCTCTCTGAATGGTTGTGTGGAGCTGCAGTAATGTCTGAGAATGGGCTGGTATGGCATAGCCATCAGCTGTGTTCAGACTAAGCAGACTTGGGGAAGGGGAAGTGTGAAGCTTGAGGTTCATTTGTTGTGGCCAGGATTTATTCTAGTGTAGTTTAGGGTATCCAGAGTTCGAAGGCAGGATGGGAGGGCAGAGGCAGAGCAAGCCTAACAGTCACTCTGACATCTTGAACTGCTTTCGTACCACGTCCTATGCAAAGCGCACACTGTGGCAGCAGTCCTCAGTAAATGAAATATGGCTGTAGCATTTAAGTAAAAAATATTTTTAACTGCACCATACAAGAACATGTTATTGAAAGTATCCAACAGTGCCTTATTTTCACAAATGTGTTCAACTTTAGATTTTGGAAGAAGAATGAATGTTTTGTGCTGCCAGCTTTTTCTTCTGTTTGTTTCTTCCATAAATTTGAAATGATAGTGGGGACTTTGTGCAGCCAAGCCCTGCTGGTGAATAAATGTTTTAAAAAAGAATGAGAAGCCACAGTGGTATGGAGGAAATCATGTGGCTACAGCTATCTGTAGGAAAAATAAACATCCTTTTTTCCCACTTCCCCACAAAAATGTTTTTGTATCTGTAAAAAATATGGAGCTAAGGCAGATAGAATACTGAAAGGAATTAACATCTATACACAAAATACATTCCCTCATGTAAACACATCATTTAACAAGCCATTTCACCTGAGAGGAAAAGTCTGTCATTGCAGTTGAATTTGGAAATTTAAAAAATTCAGTGGAAGGGAATATAACAATATGGTTGAAAATTAAATTTCAGTTAAATTTCTTGCAATACGGTGTCTAAAATTATTGACAGAAATGTATATGGCTGAGCTGAGAACTGCCCCTGGTTGTGAAATATTTTGTTTTCTAGGTTTTTGTATCTGTGCATTCTTTTTTTTAATGCATTATTTTGTTTGCCATCCACAATCATTATTGTCTTAAAATGTGTTATTTTGTATTTTTCCAATGGAGTTTAGGGGTAGAGATGCAAAGAGACTTTTCCAAAATCAGAAGTTGAGGCATGGAAAGCATGCCATTTAAGCTTACCGTATGAAAGACTTATCCAGAAGATAAAGATGTGCTTTAAAAATGTGCATTGTTGTAGCTGTTGCCAGCTTCAGATTCAGCAATAACAAGAGTTTGTCTCTCCAAGTGGAGTGTATTTTCCAGTAGCATAGGATTCTGAATGAATTTTTGATGAAAGACTAAGCAGAAGTCATTAATATTCACTCAGAGCAAAAGAACTTTACTAGTGTCAGTTCTTACTCCATTTTTTGCTTGATTCCAAACAGAGACCATCATTCTGAACACATATTGCACTGGACTGCCCAGCAAAATGCAGAACAAATTCTCCATGGCTGATATGTTTTCAACAAAAACTTCTTATTTATTTAAAAATACAAACCGTTTTGTTTTCTATTTATTAAATGAAAGATTAGGACATCTAGGTGTCCTGAAATGAGGTGATGGGAAACTGAGAAACCATGTGGAAAAACACAGGAATGTCCGATTAAAACCAGGATGTACACTATCTTTAATTTTTCCAATGAGTGACGTAGAAGAGATTTCTGAATCTTTATGAATCTTAAATACTGGCGGACAATATTTGGCATAATTTGACTGAAACACTATATTTTTTCTTTTATAATGACCAAAGGTATGAAAACCTTTTGTCATCTTCTGTTTAGATTTGAATCAAGACAAATAATGCATATTTCAGTATATAACAGCTTATAGACGAAAATTGTTCTATTCCAAATTATTTGTTCTCCATATGAGTGGAGAATATATGAATAGATTTTTTCCATACCAGTGAATAAATTACTTTTTTTTGGCAGAGTACAATAAACTAAAACTGTGGATAGCACATCTTGTAAAAGAAAGAAACCTAGAATTTAGTTCTAGACTGAAATTTGCTTAATGGTCTGATATTCTATTTATACCTAATTGATTTTAAAGTTCTTCTAACTTTAGCTTGTTTTCCAAGCTCTTCCGAGCTCCAAACAAACCCATTTTTAACTCTGGAATACCTATAATGATTTCATTGGTAATCAATACATACAAGCTATTGTATCTGTGAGTGAGTTGTCTCAAGGCTTGCATGAAATGGACCTGTTAATAAAGATACTTCTTTTTCATAAATAAGATAATTTTGTAATGAATTATTGGAAGCAGTAAACTTCAATTCAGCATAGTCTGCAAAAGAAGTCGGGTAGTGTTAAACTGAGTAAACAATATGTGCTAAACTGTAATTTTAGCAATATCTTTGCATTGTACAAGTAAACATCCATGCTTTTGAGTAAAATACAGATCTTGAAAAAGAGAAAGCCACTAGGCTGTTGTCTCCTCAAACGTAATAATAATGCAGATCCAATTATGCTGTTTTACATTGCTTGGGAATGGTTATTTAGTGAGTGCTGAGACCCTGTAATATTTTCTACTATTTATGGATTCTGTCATATTCCTGCATGGGAATTGTGTATGGCAGAGAATTTCTCATGTGTTTGCTGTTAAACATAATTCTGATTTGGTAGAACTGGACCCTTGGAGATTAGCTGTGTTGTCCTTATTGATGGAAAGATGATGAGTATCTACACTGGAAGAAAATTGTTGTTGTTGGTTTTTTATAGAACATAGAACATGTTTATTTTTAAACATTCCTTTCTTTTGTGGCTAGAATACAGGGCATGAGTGGTGAATGAAAGCATGTAATTAATTTGACCGTCCAGCAGAATGAATTATAATTTAATGGACAGAAAATCCATGAGGAATGTCTATATTCTTACATTGTTTGGAAGTCATTTTACACCAGATGTAACAACAGAAGTCCACTGCTTTTCAAATGAAAGCTAAGTAGCAAAGACTGATAGACTTGAGCAGGAAGTAGAAACAAGCCAAATTTTACATAACAAAAGTGATTAAGTTAGACAATATGCAAGTTCACCTAGATTTCTACATATGAACAAAATCCATTTATCTGCTTGCATAACTTGTATCTGTACATCTATAAATTAAGCTGGGATAAAGATAATGATTTTGTAGTTAAGATGCAGATACAAGCAGGCCTTCAAAGAAAAATCTAATTGAA
Organism: Rhagologus leucostigma; assembly: GCA_013397725.1. Taxonomy (NCBI): domain Eukaryota; kingdom Metazoa; phylum Chordata; class Aves; order Passeriformes; genus Rhagologus; species Rhagologus leucostigma. Next base: position 894,704 of record VZTD01005670.1, on the reverse strand, counting down.
GTTTATGAAAGTAAATTTTAATATTTTGTCTCAAGATGAGACAGAGAATGTCTCAGAGTCATTATACATACGTACAGATTTAAAATACTTAGTTATTTTCTTCAGTTTACTTATGTATGTTTTCTTGTTTAAGGGTTTTTGAAAACTTTCTAAGATTAAGGAGTTCTGTCCATGGAGTGACTCTAAGCTTCTTAAAAGCTGAGTCTCAGAAACTGGAGTGTCACTTCTCTAGACTTGGTCTGGACAAAATGGTAATTATTTGTTCTCTATTTTAAGATCTTTAACAGTTTCATGTCTGACAATTTGTTGTCCTTTTTGAAAGTGACTAACAACAATATAAAACTTTAATTCCAAAAATAGGAGCTTTTATTTAACAAAAAAAAAATCTAGCAAAGTTCATGAGCATTTAACATACACTTTTTAGATTTTAGTTTCATAATTAGACTTTAAATGGTGCTAGTCTGATATGATGTCTCCATCTGCCTCTATATCATTATGATGTTATCCAAATACTGTTCAGAAAAGCTTCTGGGTCTGTAAAAGTTCTGATATTGAACTGATGGGCCTTTTGCTGAAGCTGTACCCTGATGTAGACAAGAACAGAAGGTTCATGGGCCAGAGAAGGGTCTCCTGAGGGAGCAGGGCTCTCTGGCTGAGTTCTGTGGGTATCACACACTAAGGAGTGGGTGTCTCAGTTTTGTCTGCTGCTCCAAAGGCTGTTTCTATGTTTAATGATGGTGAAACAATGAGATTAAACTCTTTATTAGCTTTACAACCGACATGAGATTAACATGACTTGTGCTCTGATACTCATTTTTTACCTCAGCTTGATTTTTAGCTGTAGAAATTTCTGACATCTTAAAAGATCCCTGTGGGTAGCATTAGTCAAGTACTGTGCACTACTGGATGTTAATATCCTAGGATTTAAATATAAGCTTGTAGAAGCTGAGTCTGACATATTTTGAATGTCTACACAGAGCATATTATAGCTGCATCTTCTTCTTGCAAAGAGATGGTTTAAAATTGTTGAAAGTAAGTGAAATATGTAGTTACTTCTGGGGCTGTAGTATAGCATCCGTGTATGTAAGATTAGGCACTTCCCGCCCCCGGGGTTTGCAGTTTTGTATTACAGATTATCATTATTTCATACACTTTTCTGATGAGATTGAGAAATTTCTTTAGCTCTAGTGTAAAGCTGCCAAAATACATTTACCATAGACCTTAAGGCAAATATAATTCTTCCAGAGGCAGCCTCAGGCTTTGGAGGTTTTTGTGCCGAAAGCAGGCTTAGACTTCCCATGAGATCCTCGAAAAGATAAAAAGACTAAAAGCTCTTCAAAGCTAGGCCTTAGGCCCTGACATAATTTAATTCTCTGGCAATGGTTTGTGTATGTAAAAGAATGAATAAATATTTACAAAAATGCATTTTAAATAGAAACTTACCCAACTAGACTTGAAAATAACTTTTTAATATCACCTATTCTTTGGAACTGAACATAAAAACATCTTCATATAACTTTAATTTAGATATCAGATGACCAGGAAAGGACATGGTATTTTCTCTCTCTATATGCAAAATTTCAGTGAGATTATCTTGCTTTTTTCATGCTGAGTAGTTACTACTGATAACTGAACAGACATTGAAATTAAGTTGCATAACGAGTAACTACACTGTTACTCTAACTCTATTCTGCACATTAACCCAATCACTTACTAATTATATTTTGTATAAGGTCCTAAATGAAAGAACTACTCTGTATTCTGATCTCTTCCCACTTTTCCCTTTCTTATTTTTTAAGCTATATTAACACTAACATTTATTTAACAGATATCAGGATGTTCTAGAAAAATCCCGCAATCTTCAATGCTGTGAATAGAGTATTATAAGTTAAGAGTTAATTTATGCTGGAAATGACGTAACAGAAATATCACTGAAAAAGAGCCAGGAAAAATCCTGTTGAGAAGCTCTACGGTATCAGCATTAAAACTGTAGGGCTGGGAGTCAAGAAATCTTGATTGATTGCAGGCTTCCTTTCTTACTGTGGAGATGCTGCTTTGCTTCATGGCTCCCTGCTCTCCACCTTGTAAAACAGAGTGATGGAATTATCATATATCTTCAGGTACACAGCAAGGAGCAGCCCAGTCCAGTAGCTATTTATCCTGTTCACAAAATTCCAGATGTTCAAAGGAGACTTAAGACAGTTTGTTCCCCAGATCAAGTCTGCTGCACTTCTCAAACCTCTGTTCATACCGTGATTGTCAATTGGCCATGAATCAGCAGCATGATCAGGAGCAGGTTTTTGGTCAGGCTTACTTATCCATGGCTGTTCTTACTTAAGCCTGACTCCAGCCTAGTCCTCAAATGCCTGAGGATAGGGAGAGAACTTGGCTTGCTCTATGTCTGTATATTCAATCAAAAGCTTTATCCCTCTGTTTATAAAATTCTTTAAAACTTATCCACAGGAAGCTGTATGAGTTAAAAGTGTTTATTGCTCTTTAATGTTATTAACAGCAACAAGTGATCAAATCCAAAGATGGTATTTCTGGATAATCTGTAGTGTACAAAAGATTGCTATATTGTTTCTTTTGCCTTTCTTCTCTCAGGAGGCGCTTACACATGTGTGAGGTTTCACATAGTGCAGGCATTAGCCTTTTTTGATTTGAAGAATTGTAATTCAGTGTGCTTTTTTAAGTAGTAATTTAGATATACTGTGTTATATGAAGAGCATTGTAGGGCTAAATTTTTATTATTTATTTACAGGAACTGTTTTTCCTACAGTAAATATGGGAACTGACAGTTTAATAGGTATTATGAATGTTCTTAATAGATTGAGAAGTATGTTCACCCAGAAGTATCAGTATTGAGATAACTCCCAAGTTTAAATTCCACTGTTGTCATTGGAAGTGCTTGTTTTCAAGAGTAACCAAGTCACAGGAGTGACTAAAAAGGAGCTGAAGCAAGAAATTCCACTTTTTTGTCCACTACTGCTTTGAAGAAAACAATTCAGACTAGAAGTAAGATGATGCTCTAATGTGAAAGCAAATTAAGTAACTGATAAAGCATAACTGCTTTATGTAATTTTTCTTATTTTTTTGTGAATGATGGAGCAGAATTAGCCAATTTAAAAATAAGACATTCTTTTGCTATAATCTTCACTGTTTATTTGGAAAGTGCTAGATCAGCTTTTATTGGATCCATACGAAAGAGATTTCCGTGGGGTTAAAAAATTTTTAAGCTGGAATTTTGCAGCTAAACTACGGACCATGACTAAAGTAAATGATAAAGTTTGATGTAACTTGTTTTAAAATACTAAAAAATCAGATCATAAATAATTTTAATCTGGTTCAATTATTTAATTAAATCCTTTAAAAAGATGATTTGCATTTCTCTGAATATAAAAATATGTTAGTAAATGCAAGTCGATATTTCTAAATTAGGTGCTTGCCACTTCATCAATGATATAAGCAGAAAAGTATTTTTCAGGGAATGATGGAAGATGTTTTTATCATCTTGTCACTGTTGTCATGGAAACTTGTGTATATCATTGTTAAACTGACTGTACATAAGGATCTAACATTCCTGTGACTTACTATTGCCAGCAATTGTATTCTTAGTGTATTTTCTTCAACACTGTAGTCAATGCTTAAGAACTTGTAAGTTCCTCTCCTCAATTACAACCATTAACAGAATTACAGGATTAGGCTGTCCAGAGACCCCATAGTACAGGGTTCTCTGTTAAAGGGTTCTTTTCAGTACAGGGTTTTTAACAGTTTTATTTCCTAATCCATTGTAGCCTATTATACGCACTTAAAAATTAATATTCACTCTATTCAAGTAGACTATTTTGACAGCAGCATCTTTGGGAAGAATACGCTATCCATCAGTCTTTATAAAAATTTTTAAGCTGGAACTGTGGTTTTCAAGATCTTGTGGATCTTTTCTCAATGTGGATTTTATATATTATGTGCTTTGTTTTCAAACATAGTGCTAAATTCATAGCAGAGCTCTTGTGTATCATTGTCTTAACCTATCATGCATGGAACAGTAGGCTGAAAGAGAAGCTTGACTGTGACAAGGCAGGTTTAAGCACTCCTGGACACAAAGTATGGGTAACTTGTTTTCTTGGTAAAATCTTACGATGGGCACAATTCACAAAGTAGAAAAAAAAAGTGATTTTTTTCTTTCCCTCCAAATGAAATTTAAGAACCGGTAATTTTAAGCACAATAAAAGTGTTGTATGTTTTGCATAAGTAGAGTTTTATTTTTGTCCTTTAGTGTCTGGAGTTACTTCGAAATATACCTTCTGCAACAATTATTTATGACTTGAAATTACTCCTCTTTTAAAAAAATGAAGTTACTTAAATACATTTTTCATCATTGAACAAGTGACTTCCATTACCTCAAAAATATTCATTACATTTCTTTTCTCATCCTCACCTGTTTGGTTTCATCTTTTGGGGAATTTTCTGAAATTTTAAAGCTATTATTTTAAATAACTGTCAATGAAGAACGTAGGTTTTGTTCTAGAGTTAGCTGTCTGTAGCAATTTGATGCAAATTTAACTTATCTGAGAATCAGAGTCCAGAATAGTAAGGTTTTAAAGGTTTTTTTGAAGATGTATGTTACTTAGGTATTGGTATTGTTCTGTCCAGAGAGTTACAGTATCAGGACTACTAAAATACAAGTACAAAAATATGCAGAAGAAAAAACTCAAATACAAGTAAAATAAACCACTGTGGCTTTAGTTTCTAGAAAAATGCATTCATTAAGTAAGTGAGGGTTATAGGTTGAAAATTAAATTTACAGGAAATGTGCAGTTTTCTCTTCCTGCTCCAGGAGATTCTGTCAGTTCAGGCAGTTGAATTCAAAGTAATGCCACAAGAAAAATTCCTGGCAAGCAAACATGCCCAATCTATATGTCAAGGAACTAAGAATCTGTATATAGGATAAATGCATATTTTCTATTATTGCAGTAAGCTGTATATGAATGTATAGTCACTGAAAGGAAAAAGGAGATGTCCTTAGCTTTTTAGGATTTATTGAGGCAAAATGAAATTTGTTTATTACTGTCTTCATACCTTTCACCTACAATCATTAATGATTTTAGCTGTGATTTATAGAAAAATAAAATTTCCGAACTTTATATATTCCTGTCTCTTTCTTTCATAGGGTTTAGTCTTGGATAAAATGAAAATTTTGTGAATGGAGAACTCTGATCTTTTATCCAAACTTCTCTGCATTAAGAGAAAAACCATAATTCCCTGTTCTGCTGAATGTCATTTTGCTTTTATGGATACCTCACACAGTAAACCAGTCAGCTAATAATTTCGTTTTCTAGCCATCTTCTGTCGAACAGCCTTATGAAGTCTAAGCCACCAGTTGCAGAACAGAGGGAAAGCTTGGATGGGTATTGCTCTCCACTGGTTACAGGGCACCAGCTGCGGGGCTCTCGGCCACTCAGCACACAGGAGCATTAGGGCTCCACATTTTGTAGGGAATAGGAAAAAATATCCTGACTATTCATTGTTGTAATGTGCTAGTGAGAGTTGAGAGTGCTGAAGAGCTCATCTGCTATTCCCCAGAGCTGTTAGCTCTGGTGGGTTGCCATACCTAGGTGAACACCTGCGTAAGGGGTAAGGGGCTTTACAACAAGAAAGGGGAATGCCACAGCTCAGGTGGAGTGGATTAAACAGTTGCAGTGCAGTCAAATGTGGCATCTCAGCTCCTGATCCATCAGCTTGCAAAAGGAGCTGTAGGAGGGATAGATTTTTCAGGCTTCTGCTTAAACTGAAAATATTGAGGGGGTGGAAAAAATCAGATTCCTTCATTGTTGAGGCTTTAATTTCTTGACGAATGAAAAACTAGGAAAATACAGATAGAACTGTGTATCCCACCCAGAAAATACTGTTAGGAGGCTTAAAAAGTATTGTGTAAACATAGTAGNCTTTAATTTCTTGACGAATGAAAAGCTAGGAAAATACAGATAGAACTATATCCCACTAGAAAATATCCCACTAGAACTATCCCACCTAGAAAATACTGTTTGGAGGCTTGAAAAGTATTGTGTAAACATAGTATGCAATTACAAATATTGGTAGAAAAATGAAGTGGAGGTTTTGGGGTTATTTTAACGGCTTATTTTGGTTTGTTTTAATGTATTGTTCCTGATCGCAGCTAAGGCTACATCTGCATGGCACAGTCTTGTGCCCTGATAAATATTCTCCCTTCTGAAGGAGTTCATTTCTCAGGATAATGAGTTGCGTGGGAAAGAGTTTATTAACTCAGGTTACATGGCTTCTGGTATCTGGATTGGATTGAGTATTATTATGTGAAACTAGTTATGTGCCGTACAGACATCTGAAATGCTCTGACATCAAAATCCAGTTGGGTTAGACAATGTCTGAGAGTGTGAGTTTACAAAAAATGTCTATGTTTCTGTATTTATTAGGCATTGAAAATTCATTAGGTTTTCTGGGATTCAGAAGTCAGAATTCTAACATCTCATTTGTATTTGTCCTTAAAAATATCATTGCCACTCTCTGCTTTACCAAAAGATTAAATAAAATAACTTCTATTGAATGAAAATTCTAGCTTAGAGCCATGTGGTATTTGCAGGTTTTGGAGTGCTGCTGATGAGTGCAGTGTTAATGATCTGACAGATACAAACTTATGGGTAAGCTTTTTCTCTAAATGGAGTCATCTCTTGAATTTCTCTAGTTAATGTGAATTGGTATTTCATGTTCAGGGAAGTTAAAACAGGCAGGCTGGGATTCCTCGCATTTTTCTGTTTGTGATTGTGGTGCTGATAGCCTAACTATGAACTTCCTTATGCAGAGCTGCTAGGAACTTCCAGTCTGAGTATTTCTAGAAATGAGAAGTAATTGAGTCTCAGCACTTAAAAATGCCTTGTGTGCTTTTTGAAAAAACATCACCATCTGCGTAGCGTTGAATTAATTGTAGTTATTTCAGTGATGTCTGTGTCTGTCCAGTATGAACAAAAATAACATTTTAATTTCAGGGATGTCTGTGGGTTGATTTTTAACTAATTGGAAACAAGATAGCTAAAGCACTACCTTTACCTCTGCTCTTGTTGGGTTTTCAGTCCAGAATTGAAGCAGTAAATTCATAATGTATATACATCTCAGTGTAGTGCTGTGCGGATTTCCAGCTGAAATACCTTGGTCCTTAATTTGCAGCCTATGGTCAAGCACCCCATGAGGAACTCTCCATTAAATAGGTTTGAGATTGTGAGGTTTCTGGTATCTTTACCAGGACAAACACAGGTTCTGCTCTTCTGTGAAGTGGTAGACTAGTCCTTTCAGCCCAGCAGTACATACTGATATTGCATATGTCAGAGGGCTTTTAGGGATTATGCTGAAAAAGTCCAGAGATATTGTTTATTCAGGGACAGAACTGAGAACCACTGCTAAGTTGTTATGTATATCAGGGCCAAAATGAGATGAAGGCTTTTAACTTTCTGGGCTAACAATTCCCAAATATATTTCTTGAAAGACTGATAAAGGGACAAGGAGATGGTGGGGCTTTGGCCAGATGTGCACTCAGCTGTGTGCGATCAAAGTGGGAAATCTGCCCAGCTGTGCACCTGAACTATTCACACACTGGGCCAACTTGTATTCATGGGGATTTGGGCTCATTTACGCCCCATGTTTCTTTCCCTTCTGCCTCCTCAGCAGATATGTGTTTATATCAAGTACTTGAGTAATGTTCTGTGACAAAAAATAGTAAACTGACACATGGAATAATGGCTCTAAATGTTGGGAGACTGAAATGTCTCCTTTCATAGCATAAGCAAATTGCAGGTACAGTGCTTCTGTAACCAATCTAAATTTGAACTGAGATGTGAAATATCCATGCAGGTGTGTGGAAGTAGAAATGTGGAGCTATGCAGCATTTTCTTATAAAATTTGAATTAGTTCATGTTGGGTTCTTCACTGAAGAACCCATTTCCCCCTTTGTATGCATTTTAAGGTATCTATAAAGCGGCGAGAAATTCTTGTTTTTCTGTGTCCTGTGTGCAGGTAAATATTGTGGATACACATCTTAGCACTCCATTACAGTGTTTTCTTAATGTTCTGTATGATTGGATTTTGCTTAATCTGTGCTGTTTCATGCCAGAACAAAAGACTATTCCATTACATATAGTGGAAAATGATTCAGAAGGGTCAGTTTGGAGGTTTTGGTAAAATTGCAGGTTTTGTAGGTAAAAAGTAATCTTTAGTACAACATAGTTAATAATCGTTTTGGGGATGTAAAGCTCAGCATTTTAACTGGGTCTTTATTCAGATTAGATGTACTATTTTTATAGTAGTTTTAAAAATGTTGGAAATGTACACAAACATTTGCAATGCCAAAAATTCCTGTTGATTTAGATTATTTATCGCCTCTTATAGAAGTAACTAAACCTTCTTTCCCATGCCTGCAGGTATTCAAGGCCACTTGAACAAGGCCGGGTTGGATGGGGCCCTGAGCAGTCTGATATAGTGGGTGGCATCTTTGCCCATGGCAGGGGGGTTGGAACTGGATTATCTTTAGAGTCCCTTCTCGCCCAAGCCTTTCTATGATTCTTCTTGACCTGCAGGCTGCTAATTGAATCATAGTGCCCTTCTAAACCATGCAACTCTTAAACAGTCCTAACAAATTCTTCCCTGAGTTATATCTGGATATATTAAATTTTCAGGCTTGCTTTATTGCACAGTGAATGTTTTTCTGATAGTATTCAGTTTTTTGAGGAGGGTGAAAAAAAGTGAGACAGGTTTCTGTGTCATATAGGATCTTGCTGCATCTGTTATGTAAAAAGTGGAATTTTGAATAACTTGTGTATGGTTAGTTGACTCTGATTTTTTTTCCCTTACTCCTTTTGTGCATAGTACTATATTTTTCTTTAATATGATGAGTTATAGTAGCTGTCTTGTAATGCTTGTATTATGGAAGTTACATGGGGCACAAGGTATTTGAATGCTTAGTTATGCCTGACCCAGATCATGCAAAAATGAGAAAAAATGAATTGTATCAAAGCAGTTACAGATAGTAGAATAAAATAGAATGGAATGAATAGAATAGTTCAGTTGGAAGGGACTTCCAGTGACTGTGTAGTCCAACTGTCTGATCACTTCAGGGCTGACCAAAAGTGATATTGCAGATATTTATTATGTAGAAGCCGTTGCAGGAAAACCAGAATTAATATATAAATTTTGGTCTGTCCAGCTGCTGAAAACCCACCAGATATAATGTTAAAAGCATGTTAAAAAGCCAAACACCTCCCTTTTGCCCCAAAACATGAATAGTTTTGGTGGTGTAATTTTTGACCATATTTGCTTTCCAGTGCAAAAAATAGCAAAAGATTTCCCCATGTTCAGCAAGCTTTGCAGCTACTAATAACTTTTCTATATGCTCTTAAATATTTTTCAGTCTCCACTTAAAAAATTTATTAAATGTAGGAGGGGAAAAGGAAATTAACTGCACTGAAAGAATATAGTATTGGCAATATTATCACAAAAATCCCAAAGTGAAGCCTTAGTGCCGCATTTCTGACACTTTCGTAGGTACTCTGTCTCCTTACCGTGTGGTCCTTAAAATCATGCATGATTCTGTTGTTCAGGAATATATTTGCTGTAGCCATAATCTTCAAAAAAGATCTGTTACTGTGAATAATCATCTTACAAGACTGAACCATTTGTTTCCACCAGGATGAAGCATCCTAAACACCAAAAGCAGTCAGCATATATCACAGGTAATTCTCACCTATGCAAAGTAGACTTCTAGGTTTAAATCTGAATTTCAGCAATGTCAATCCAAACCTGAAATTTAGGTGCTTGTATTTGAGAGTGGAATGGAAACTCCTGAAGCTTTCTGTACTATTTATGTATAAAGAGTTCTGTCTCTTGGTTTAGGCTGAAAGCAGTTCCTGACTTTTTTCTTAATACTTAGTTTTTCAAATTTTCAGACCTTAGCTAAATCAAATGCTGTATTTTTTCTCGTCTTTGAAATGTTTCTTTTTCTAAGGGAATCTGTGTTTTTAAATAAGCTCTGAGGATGTTGTGTTTGGGCACGTGTACTTAAAATTCTTTAAAGAATTTTTTTAAGAGCACGTATTCCTTGTATCTTTGCCTGATTGCAAAGCTGTGTAGTGGTGAATGACTTTTCTAGATGAAGTAAAAAATCATGACCTCTACAAAATGAGAAACATATAAGCTATGTTTTAGAAAGAAAAATGATGTTAAAATGCTGGTTGCTACAATTGGTCTTGTAATACCTTCTTGCTTGTTTTACAGAAGTAAACACTGACACTGCACCCTTCCACAAGGATATCTTTCAGTTTCATTGCAGCTGGAGTCAGTGACTTCATACTGAAAAAGGTTGGTTTTTGGACTACAGGCCGTGACATATATGTTCTTTCACTGTTACAAACTGTTTGTGTGAATACATAGGCATGTATACTTGTAAAACAGACTTGTCTGTATGTATGCATAGGTTTAACCTGCAGCTGACATGATATGGAAAGCATTTAAGGACTTCTATAAGCTTTGTGGAAAAGAAGTAATTCTGAAAAAATGTACTAGCGGTTACATCTACTGGAAAATGAGAATAGTGTACTTTTTTAAACAAGAAGCGCTATTATTGGGCCAGTAAAATAAAGTTTTGTGATAACTGATTTTGGAGTCACTGATGCACTGAATCTTAGAATTGGGCCGTTTTCCCATAAACTTGTAGTCAATGTTCCCCTTTTAATCCTGTTAATTTTACTAAATTACTTATGTTATAAATTAACTGCATCACAGTATTTTAATTGTGTTCGTAGTAATTTTAAAAACAGTTGCTGGGGTAGGTCATTTAATTATATTTTATCAGTAAGAAAGCATTAGCTCTGCTGTGAGTGATAGCCAGCAAGGCCATCTGCAATGCCTTTCAGTTCACTCACTCTGAATTGTTCAGATAAAGACTGTCAAGTGCTGCCTAAATAAGGAAGGAGCTGTGGTAGGGTTAAGTGCAGTGGAGGACACAAATGGAGCATTGATTCCAGGAATGCTGGAGGGTCTGAGCTGTTTCCTGCAGCACTGAACCTTTTAAGAGTTTTCATTGTTTCCCGCAAAGTATTAAAATGCGAGTGTCTGTCATTCAGGATCTCAGGGAGGATGAAAATGAGGATGGGGAAGAAGAAGAAGAAAAGGTGAGTTAAACCCCAATAGTTTTTAAAAGTACTTATTTCAGTCTGTTTTTACTCTTTAGGACAATAAACCTGGAATGATTACCTTTTCCTTTCAGATCTTCCTCAAGCCTGTTATTGAGGACAGAAATATGGAACTGGCCCGAAAATGCAGTGAATTAATAAGTGATGTAAGTGATGGTGACTATTTGCATCCTCATATTTGCATTTCTTTTTTCAAATGGGTTTATGATACATATTTTCTCAAATATGTATAGTGTAGCATGTGCCCATCTAAGGCTCAAATAATAAAAGCACATAAAATAATAGAAAAGCACAAATTACTCTGGTGCCATAAATTATCAGCCACAGAAGAATGATCTTTTCAGAGCACTTGGATGGTACGAAGCATAGGCCCTAGAAAGGAAAGTGTTTCAAAATGTTTGTCTCAGGCAGACGGTGTCTGCCATGAGAACACCTTGGCTGCTTTCATCAGGAAAATGCAGTATTTTTTCTGGTTATAGCCTAATCCTGTGCAGTTTAATTCGTTTGAACAAAACTGGGTTCCAGTATACATAGCTGTAAGGAGGAAGGTTATAAATAGAAAATGGATTTTGAGTGTTATCTTTTGTTCTGTGCTGATAGATGCCCAGAACTGCTCAGCATATTGTTATTGACTACACTTATAGGACAAATCCACTGAAATGCTAGAATATCTTTAAAAATTATTTAGCTAGCTAATTCTTGATTTAGTTACTGTAGGTTTTTGAAACTGTGGATCAGTTATATAAACATTATATAAACATCATAGATCAGCTCCAAGACATTTTAAAGTGGAGTAGATCTGATTGCTTCAATGTAAGAGCATCAGATTTACCTTGATGGAAGTTTATTTTTGTTTCCCTCTGGGACAGTGTGTCTGAAAAGTAACTTTGTCCCTTCATATGCGTGGGTGTAAAGAGTGATATTTCTCCTGTGAGAAAGCTGGCTGGCAGGAGAGGAGACCTTTCTGAGGAGAGAGTGACTTGTTCAACAAATGTTCTGAAGAAACCGAAAAGTGGTGTCTGTTTCATGTTGTATTGTAATCTGATATTTGGTTTCGGTTTGTTGATTTAATGGGAATGGAACACACAGAATCTACATTTTAGGTATAAATTTTTAGGGTTGTGTATCAGAAAAGAGTAGTTAACTCAGAAGAACAGTATCTGAAATATGTAAAGTGTTACAGTGCTGGCTTGAAAGTGTGACTTGACAAGGTCAAAGTTTCCTCTTTGTCCATACACCATCTACTTCAATTTTCACAGAAAGAGTGCTGAAAATTGGATATATCCTTAAGAGAAGCTACCAAGATGGCTTCCTTGTAAACCCAAGCTACTTTAGGAAGTAGTAGAGATTAATAATATCTTTACTGATAGATATATACATGCTTTCTTTTGGAAAAAAGGATATATGGTGCATTAAGTGCCTGTCAACTCACACAAAGGCCAAAATGAAAATGGACCTGAAGCACTTACATGACCCAAAATACATTTATTGCATCCATGCAGCTTCTTTGTAAACATGGTCACTGTTCTTAAAGGCAAAAACTTCTTGAAAAATGCTGAAGAAATCTTTCCTTAATCAAAAAGGAATTATTACTCTGTGTACCCATTAGGAGTAATGTTGGCTGTGGCTGTTAATTAATGGATAAATGGAGTGGCTGTATTCTTGGATTTTCTGCAGGGCCTTGAGAGCTAAGGTGAATAACTAAGTCAAGCCAGGCTTCTGCAGCTTATAATGGTTCAGGGATGTGGGCTTTTGCTGAAAACTTGTGATGCATTTAGCTTGCGAGTGTGTTAGATTTTCCTTGAGATATGTCAGGCATAATGGCAAAGTGTTATTAATGCTTTCAAAGCAAGAACAGTATATAATAGTCCAGACCAATCTAATTTCAAAAAAGAGGCTCTGTGTTTAAAAAGAACATCTAGCTTTGGGGCCTTATTCAGCCTCTGATGAAATCACTAGGTTTTTCTTCATTGGCTTGAATGGAATATGCATAGGATATCAATTTTGTTTCCCAGAATTTTTGCTATAATGGAATTTCTTATGACTAATGAAGTCCTTTGTGCCTGGGTATAAATTCCTCATCCTGCACATTTCATTGTGGATGCCAATAAATTGCAAGGAGTTTGCATTCTTACCTTCATTTTTGACTTGTTGAGATTCAGAACTTTTTATATATTCCTTATCCTTTTTAGCATGAACCTTTGCACATACTACTGTTTGTGTGGATTTATAATTGGTGTATATCTGTACATTTTATGTGTACAGTGGTTTTATGGCGCTTGCAGTTTGGCCCTCAGATGACCTTGAGGGAGCAGCCTGTGTCTTTGCTGACCACGAGACTGGGTGATTGTCCTTTTCTGATGGTGGAGCTGTCAGCACAACTCCTCCATCAGAATGCAGAGCCAGGAGTGCACATGCCTGAGATAGTGGGGTTGTATTACACTTGCCCTGCATTCTTTACAGGCTGACTTTAATTTGGCAATATGGTTTTGAAGAAGTGTTACACTGGCAGCCCTTGGTGCATCTGTAATTGCCAGCCTCGAGCTGTACATAGGAGAAGTTGTGAAGTGTTTATGTGCTCTGGTTCTTGAGAAAATCTCCAGTTTCATCTGAGGTTGGCAGATGTTTGTTCTGTGGCTGTGATACCCCCTGGATTGTTTCTCTCAACAGTCATTCCATTTAATCTCCCTCTATTATGCAATTTTATTCCACAGATGTTTTCAAAACTGTCATGTGTGCTTGATTTATATGAATTGCCTTCCTCTCCAGGCCTTTTCTCTTCCACATTGAAATTGAGCTCGTCCATTTGCTTGTGATGTATTTTCATCTCTTCTTTGTTTTGATTATGTGGTGTGATGTTGTCAATACTGTTATAAACAGAGACGGGAACAATTATAGAAGGTGATTGACCAAACTATCATAATCCTTTTTGGTAGAATGGCAGACACTGACTTCTGAAGATTCTGCTGAATTTTGGTAATGGATGGTACCAGCATTTCTTTCCCTCTAAAGCAAAATATAGAACTACTTGCTATTTATCTGTCCTTGCATAGAGTCCAACTTTGCTTTATGATGTCTCTGTTATAAAACAAGGGCCAAAAAGACCTAGAGTCAAGAGTGGAAACAGTGTGCCAAACCAGCAGGGTTTTGACCACCTAATTCTGGGTGCAGCTATTCCGCTGGATTCACCATTACTAGTCACAACTAGTCCTCTAACTCAAGAGGACCCTGAGGCTGAAATTGCTGGAGATTACTAAAATACTAAGGAGTAATAATGCTGTATGCCTGCCATTTTCCCTTGCTTTTCTCTAGGTTCCTATGGCCACAGAGAAAGGATTCTGTGTTAGATGGATCTGTGGTCTGACACAGTCCTTAGTCTTATGAGGGATTATAAATCAAGAAATGTAGGGTTGGAAAGTGAATCCTTAGTGGAAAGGATTCCTTTTTGTTCTAGCATAAAAGCTAGATAGGAAGGTTCAGACCTTTTTGTTGTTTTTCAAAACATAAATGGGTATTTTAGATATGACAGTTCTGCAATGGATCTTGGCATGATGACTGTTGACATGGTTACACCATTGATGTTACGATTATTAAAAATAGTTTTTTGAGTATATTCATGCTGAAGTTAGATGAGCATGTGTCCCTGAATAAAAGGAATGGTGGCTGCTTGGATTCAGCTGTTGGAGTCTTTCCTTTAGCCCACAGTCTCCCTTCTGTGTTTCCCCCTGAAAAAGGCTGATGGAACGGGCCATGGGGGAGGTGAATTTTCTTGGTGAACCAGGAAGCTTCAGCTTAAAGGTTGGATGCCCTTGTTTTATAAAGTTGATCTTTCCATATAATATCCATTAAGAAAAAAATGCAGCTTGAAGCTTACTGTTTTGGTGGTTGTCTAGGAATTTTAATCCACTTTACTGGATAGTTGTGCTGTGGTCAGAGTTAGTTTTATGATGAGTCAGGGAGAAGAAAAGGATCTGGAGAGAACTATGAAAAATTGGGCCTTTAGTGAGCTGTTGAGCTTTCGAAGTATATCGACAGACCAGTGGCTCTGGGCCATCATTTGCAAATTTTTCCTATTTGTTTTTTCACAAGGCTTACCAGATCTGCTCAACCTAAACAGCGTATTTTGTGGTGGGGAGTAAGCCACTTGCAGGCAAAATTTCCTATTCGATATTTTAGATGTTTGAATTTTTAACTACAGACTTTGAAGAGGAATATTAGCTTCTCTGCCTATTCATTCCAGCCACTGGTTATGTTTGATCATAGTCAGCCTCTTCAACATCTTGCTTGCATCATTTACACTAAATATGTTTTGTAACTGCAGGTGTCATGAGTTCATTATACTTGTCCCATTTCACCTTCCATCTTTCTGATTCCAAGAAATGTGGACAATACTGTAGCAGAGTGGAGTTTTTTGGATCAGAGTTTGACCAAACATTTTGTTGTATGTTCTCTCTAAATTGCCTGTTTGAGTCTGTGTGCATTTTGTGGCTTCTATGGGTTACTATAATAAATGTGAATAATAAAGGATTGAGGAGGTGGCATTAGTCATTTACTGCTTTCAATTCTTTTGAAAGCATGACTTCTGCAGCAGAACAGCTTTGTTTCTTCTAGTCATGTTCTGTCATTTCCCCCAATTAAAAGATACCTTAGGAAGCTTTCATGTTTGATTTTTGAATGCAATTATTGCTCTGTAATTAAAATAGATATAATTACAATCAGCTTTCAGATGTCTGTGGGTGATTTATCTAAGTTGTGAGCAGCAAGACTCTCTGTCTCTTCTGCCAGAGTCACAATTTTGCAGGAGTTTCTGCTGGGAATGCCATCAAACCCAACCAGTAGACAGTCGGCTGTGTAAACTTCCCATGCATGTGTGCAGGTTGAACAGTAAGTGCCTGCTCATGTTTATCATAAAATTGCCCTTTTTGTGTGTTGCTCTGTGAGTACCTGGTGTTATGGTGTCACACACAGGTTACATGAACCATTGGCTTTGTGAGTCCCTGAGTAAAGTCATGACACAGTAATGTTACACCCATTGTTTACCAAATGGTTTTTTTTAGAATAGACTATAATCCAGAAAAGCAGATGATGTGATTTGGAAGTGACAAACTCCTTTCAGTAGTCCAAATGTGAATGAGCTCAGTATCAACCAAAATTGTTCCTGTGTGAGGATTATGTAGTCATGACTTTGAGATGAATTTGGCATTATCTAATCCATTTTTCAGTGGACATAAAGTTTGCCTTAGAAAGCACAGGAGCTGATTCTGTGTAAGCTGCCATCCTTCTCATAAGTTTTCCAAGTCCCTGTAGAAGAGCGTAGACTAGAACTTATGATATCCATTAAAGATTCAGAGAAAGAGGATATTAAGGCTGCATATTTCTGTAATGCTCAGATGCAGATCATATTGCTTCTGTCAGTGCTTGTCAGCAAGTCCAGAGTGCGTAAATTCAAGCTGCTGTTATGCAGAATGTGAAAATGAGGTTAGAGAAATGGTAGGAGATAATAACCATGAAAGCTTAGTACTAAATAATTCAATTTGCATTGATCTAAACAATTCTCTGTACAAAGAAAGAAATGTCACTGAAAACATCCAAGGCTATCCATGTAAAGTGTCTTTAAAACAATATTTAGTCCATCTCATCATAATTCACCATCTTTCTTCATGCAGTTATTATATAATGAATGTTCCTACACATTAACCATCTCCATAGATTTTATTCTTGCAGTCTCACTAATACAAACAATAACTCTGACTTCAGCAGCACTCATGTGATTATTATACCTGCCCATACTGTTTGCCCCATTGTAAGAAAAAGGTTTGTTGTTTAAAAAAATAAATTTGTGTTTCTTTCTTTTTTTTTTTGCTAAATATATCATAGTGTTTTGGTGTTTTTTTTTTCCCCCAAATGGTTTCCTTTGTGCATACACATTTTAAAAAATGCCTCAATTTAAAATTTGTTTGGTCTTAAACAAATTGTGTTATTGCTTGAATGTCGTGACTGTTGGGTGCTTTGTAGGCAAAGGTTTGGCAGTGGCCTCCTGAATTTATTCATGTAACTGTTGGATTCATAAAGGGGCATTTGATGATGTTATACAGATTCTGTGCTGGCTAGGTCTCTGTTAGAAGTTAAACAATTTTATCTTTGAGAACAAGGATCAAGGAGATCAATTATTTGATTCTTCTTTCTTTAGAGATTCTAAAACATCTGCAACAGTAGTGAAAATGTGCTCTAGAAGTAGAGAAAAAATCCTGTCCTTTTCATCTATATTATTAAAGATTTCTGTGACTTTTACATAGCCCTGGTAATGTGCGTGAGAACTGGTAGCTTCCCTTTGTGGTTTAATTTGATCCAGCCGGAGGTATTTGCAAGCCACTCAGCATAGTATCCATGAATAAAATAAAATAGAAATAATTAGAAAAATATAAATACAAATAACCAATGCTTAATTTTCAGTGTGTATATTTTTAAGAACAATTAAACTTCTTTTTCTCCTCTTTGTAGGTACACTATAAAGAAGAGTTTAAAAAATCTAAAGGCAAGTGCATATTTGTACCTGACACCCCGCAGCTAAAACATGTGAAAAGCCTTGGTGCTTTTATTTCTGAGGTAAGATCTAAAAGACTGAAGAATTTTCTTGGCTTCTCATCCTTCCTAAAAACTCTCTTCAGCTGAATACTGTGATGTTTAGCAGGGGAAGGATGGCTTATTTCAAGTAACAATTCTGTTTAAAGCTGAAGTGACTTAAAAGGCTGTAATTAGTGTATACTGCTTATGTGAATAATAATAATAATGATAATAATAATTTGGAATTACATGACACTTTTATTTTGGGATTTGAAGATACTTTATTAATGGTTCTGAGCCAGTCCTAGCTATCCCATTTTATATGTGGATAAACTGAGGAATAGGAAAGGAATGTTACTTTCTGCAGTGATGAGGTTTGCAAATCACACCTGTGCAAAATTTCCCTGCTGTGGAGATTTCACAGCCTGATATCAAACACGAGACAAGGAAACTGTTTCCACGTTATCATTCCTGTCCTCCTTCAGCAAGGGGCCTGAGGCAGACATCAGGTCAATGCCATCTGTGGGTTGCCTACGCACTTGCACGCATATATATCTATATATATATATCTGCATGCCTGTGCCATGTGCACACACACACAACTGTGGTGGCAAAGAAAGAGCAACAGCTTCCAAAATGTCAGAGCAGCATTTACTGCGAGCTCTTCATGTCCCTGGTACAAGGTGCTGGAGGATTGCATCTCTGATTATTTTCCACAGCTAAAAACAGCAGCAGGAGTTTCACCTGAGAGAGTGGCTTTGTTTAGGAATCACTGGTTCTGAGTGATTTTTCTGTCACTGTGGCCCTTCAAAAAATTAAATTTTTAGTGTCTCATTTTTTTGTGCCACCTTTGACTATGATAAAGAACATCCCAATATCGCTGTCTGAGGTTATGTGATTTATATATATTCTAAATTCTCTTTCTGATATACAACAATTTGCTTTGTGGCTTTCAATATAAATGCATCTAATGAATACTTTTCTTGTATTTATCTTCTTGTTTTCTGAGAAAGAGTGGCATGTCCCAAGGGGAGTAAATCTGATGTAATCGTACTTTATAAGAGACAGACTATTGTAGTCTACAAAAATACAATATATGGAGAGTATTTATCTAATCCATCTGTCTGATTCCAGAGAATCTGCTGCTAATTATTAATCAAAGATTTAGAGATATAAAAATATTTTAAAATTTTAAACCCTGTAGGTTTGATATTACTAGACTCTTAAGTACTCTGCCTGTTTATTGCAGCATTACCTGAAGCCAGTGATGTGATGGATGGTTTATCTTGTAAATTACTGACCTCTAGTGTCCCATAACCTGTATTTGCAAATCTTGGACACTGACATTCTTAACATGTCCACTGCAGTGAAAAAGAGCCCTCTGTTTTGGGGAACAGCAACAAATGTTACAGCAAGTTATTGATACATATACATATAATACATATGGGGAATTAGCCTCTAATGAAGAAATGTATATTTCACAGTAAATAAATAACATTAGACAGTATAATTTAAAATATTTTTGGTATTTGTGATTACTTTCACAGCAGTGCTTGCCATTATTATTTTATGAATTTGAAAAACTTATATCTGAAGCAAAAGCCTCGCAGATTTTGAACTATTATTCTGGTCTCTCTTGTAACACCCCTTTGTGAGGAGCTGCTAATACTGAACACTGGAGGAAACACAGGATAAATAAAAAGTAATTTAAAAATGAGACTGTAATATGAAAAGATGAAATAGAAATGATGGCAGACATGCTAACTTCAATGTTCCTGTCCTTTCTCGATACATGTAATTGTTGCTATTATTAATTGGTAAAATATTTATGGTTGGCCTCTCATTTGCTTCCATTGTGCGGGACTCGGGAAGAGAGAAAGAAGAAAAATATTTTTTGGATTTGGAAATGATGTGAAAAGGATAAAAAAAAATGCCTTGCTTACTTTATTTTATACTTCCACCAGAAGTATTGAATTTAATTAGGAGATATTTTCCATTGCTTTGTGTATTAGACACATCCACATAAAGTATTGCTTAAAGATATTTTTGCTTGAAAGTTAATAATAGCATTAAATTTTTCCAATTCTGGGCTATGCTATTTTACTTACTAGAAAAAATAAGTAGTATGTTTACTGTATCTTCATTTTTGCGTTGTGTGTCACCTTTTTCTGCCCTTTAGGTGAAATATAAAGGAGCTGCTAAGAAAGACCTTTCCAACTCTCTTTATCAGCAGATGCCAGCCACAATTGACAGTGTATTTGCAAAAGAATTAATGCACCTGCAGAGCAAGGTACAACTTTAGAATTGCAAAAATGATTTTTAGATTAATTGTGTGTCAGAATACGTACACTTTGAACAAAATATTTGAATGGACACTTGATTGCCCGCTTGATTTATTTGGGTGAGCTTATCATCCAGAGTTTATCACCATAACTTCTTGACTTCAAAAACTACTCATTTTTAAAATGTTGATAATTTACTTGTTATGTTTATTAAATATACATTTAAAAGCTGTTAGTGCATCCATCAATCCGATGAAATCCATGAATGCAATAAGGAATTACTGAATTCACTGACACATGGTCCTTATAGAATGGATGAATTTATATAACTATTTCCACTTGGGTGTTGTATTAGCTGTATAAAATGTTTGATGCTGAAGTCAAAAGAAAAAAAACACCTGCTTTAATGAGATCTAAAGGCACTTCGTAGTAGCAGTAAATGTATTTCTGATAGTTTACATACTACTACTTACAACAAATTTTATAGAATTAAAATATGAAATCAAGTATATTGAGCATAGTGTAAAGCTTGTAAACAACCAGTAAAATAGTAAATTCTGGTTCAGTTGCCTTCAGGGGCTCAAAGATATAATACCCTAAGAGTAGGCAGGTGACCCTTCACTTCCACTGATCTCAGTGGAATTGTGAATGTTAAGTATGTGTAATACGAATGAGGTTACAGATTTTCACTGTTACTCATGAGAATTACATCTGATAGATGGGCATGGCTTTCTGTCCACCAAGCATTTCCATGGTTTTCTTGTTTTTGCTTTCTCCTCTCTTAAAGATGTCAACTACATATAGTTTAATACAGCCAGTGTGTGAAGTGAGCACACTCCTAAATCCATAATATTGATTGTATCTCAATATGCATTCTTGTAATGTAGTGATACTTTTTCAGACAAAGGAAAATATTCATAACAAAAGAAAGGACTAAAATCTCAGGACAGCCTGTGGAGGAATGTTTTGATATGAAACATTGTGTTAAGCAATGCTATATTAAGCAAATATAATAACCTATATTTTAGTTTTCAGAGTTTGAAAAGGAACATATATACACTCAAAGCAGAACAGTAGCTGAAATGACATTAATGTGACATTTCATTGTAAAGTGAGTGATTAGAGGAATTACAGTAAAAATAAATAGGGAATTAAACTTGTATAACATTTTTAAGCCGTTAGCTTGATTTATAAAACATTAGTTAACTATTTTGCCACAGATTTACTCCCAAATTCATTCCAAATTATTACATTCTACATTAGTTTACACAAATGAGGTTAATTAACATTGGTGATGTGACAGAAAAGATAAATAACTGAGACTAAAAATGAAACCATTTGTTCACCAGAAAAACCCTTTTAAGAAAGATGGACATTTTAATTTGGTAGTTTCAGAAGTTTTTCTTCAATCATCCAACAGTCATAGAGAAAAAAATATGCATATAGGGTGAGTTATATTTAAGCAGAAATTTTTCCCATAAAATTCATACCATCCCCTTAGGAGTAGATGCATTATAAATCATAATATACCATAAAACTTAAAGACACGCTGACACATTTTTCCAACTTGTGGTTACTGTTGCACTGGACCTGAATTTAATGCTACTTTGAGAGAGATCTCAGGGGATTTTCTAGCGAAAATCTTCTCCACAGTATTCAAATCTAATCCATATTGTGCCTATCACTGCGGTACCTAAGTAGCTAATACAAGGATTTCAGATTTCAGCTGGGTCAGGATATGGCAGAAGGGGTTTCTGCTGCATCTGTCTAGCTGGGATTGTGAATTTACAGGTCATTACTTCAGGAGGAGACTACAGATATGCCATAGGAAGGAGAGAGAACAGCACCAGCTGGCCATTGTGCCAGCTCTGCTCCAAAAAGGCTGCTGCAAACAGAGAACTGCAGTCTGTTTTTCAGTTATAGTAGGCTGGTTTTAAAATAGGTGCTGATTTCCTGAGAGGTGGAAAACACAAATATGTGTCGTTTTCCATACTCACATTTGTACAAGTTTACACCTTTGACTCCCTTTCCATGCTTCTTGGGTGCAATGCTAGGCTGGAATGCTTTTGTGGGCAGATCAAGCGGGGCTCTTCTTGCTCTGTGGTGCCATGTTCTTGGCAGGATCCGCAGCCTCCTCTGCCAAGCAGGTGCATTGGGACTAGAGGATCATGGTGTGGAAGAAAGAGAGCCCCTGACTTTCCCTAGTGCTGCCTGCTGGCACAGGCTGGCGTGCCTCTGCCAGAGGATCTCCTTGCACAGGTGTGTCCTCTGCAAATGGACTCTCCCATGATTCGAAGTTTGCTCCTGAAATGGTGCTGCTGTGCTGCTGCTGCCCAGCAGCCCTGTCTTCAGCCTACTTATATCTAACCCAGTTTAGTAATTTGATAACATCATTTCAAATCACACACATGATTTAGGAACTTGGAGACCATAAGGGGAAATTTTCTGTTTTTCTCAAGAAGTTATACCCCACCTGCAGCTGCCCTCCACTGTCCTCTCCAGAGCCAACAGGCTGCCACAGCGCCACTGACCACGTTTGCATTCTTTAACTCATGTGGCAATTGTCAGTGACTTCAGCAGAGCCAGGATCTCCTTCTTCGGGGGTCCTGCCATGCAGTGTCAGTACTGACATAAGGATCTTACTGTAATGGAGAGTACAGCACCCTGACACATGTGGCTCTCTTCCTGTGGAACCTTTTCCCCGTATTGGCTGTATTGAATCATACTCAATTCTCTCTTCAAGATACTCAGGAAAGCCCGAAACAAGACTGCCTGCTGGCTTTTGCATGAAACCCATGTTTGCTCTTTTGTGTTTTATGTAGAACTGGCATGAAGAAGGAAATAAATACCCATAGAGAAGGACATCTATCCAAAACTGTGACAAAAAAAAATCCTAACACTGTTTATGGGAAAAAATGTTTCAGGAAAATGAAAAAGAAGTTTCACAGCCCCTTGTACTTGGGTGGCTTTTATCAATTTAATTTTTTTCCTCTTTACAGAAAATTTGACTGTTGCCTTCTAAATGGCTTTCTTGAGAGTGAGCATCCAGATTTGCCGCTCTCTCTCACTTTTGTCATAGTTGTCCCCGAGGTAAGCTAGAAAGAGGAGAAGTCCCTGTCATCACTGAATAACTTCACTCTGCTTAGCAGCCTACAAAGCTCTCACCAATTTCCCTCTTCTCCACAATGAGAAAATAAATTTGATGAGAGCAGTCTAGGCAGAGAGCTTTCATTTTGATTTTTCTGAAGGTAAATGGAAACTTTTTGGAAAAATTGCAATTTTCCTGTGGAAAATATTTCTGAAGAAAAATTTCTGATCGTTGCTAGCTCTGTGCCAGGTCTTCTTTTTTTGTCTGAAGATCAGTATAGTGAATACTTCCTTAAGTAAAACAATATTTTTTTTAATAAGGTGTCACAAACAATGATAAAGGTATTTAAAATTGCTTGGGGGGAAACAATGTTGGAAAAAAAAGGATTTCATCACTTTTTTCATCATTTTACTTCTGCCATGAGAAGCAATTGCATTGTTTTTCCTCTTATCTAAAGGGGATAATCTAAAGCAAACTGAAGGCAGTTTAATTTTCTACTTTGCACAGGGCAATATCTCAAAGAGTAACTATATGTCAATGTTGAACAGTATTTCCTGTTTCTTTATAAAGGCGATGCGCTGAGAGAATCTTAAGCAATGTTTTCAACTTCTAGAGAAAATTTCAGAGGGCTTTTTTTTACTACAATAAGAATATTATTGTTTACTGCATCATTTCCAATCATATTATACATTATCAAACTGTTTTATGTAATTCTTCAGAGTTTTTTTTTTTATGGTATGAAATGTCATGTTCAAGATTTCTTCTGTTTAATGGTGGCAGGTATTCCGGACTTCTGTAGTTCTGTTTTACGTGAATACATTGGATAACCTAATTCTCTATATAGAGATTGAAGTGACGTTTTCGGTGTTGAATATTTCCTCCTACAAAATCCTACTTTGTGGATTTTAAGTTCAGGACACATCTTACTGACTATAAAGGGAAATATAAAAATAAATATGTAATAGAGTTTAAAGTATGCCAAAACAGCGGGTCAGTCAGAGCTAGGTTAAAAGAGCACAAAACCTTCCTTAATGCAGCTTCCTATTGACATACTGGTGTACAAGAGAGGAGAAAAATAAAAAATGAACACTTACAAATCAGTTCAATCTGAAGTCATACCTACTTAAATAATTGCCTTGTGTTTCTCAAGTTAATAAATGGCACCACTACAGGGTAGAGGTTATGTCAGTGACCTATAATGCTTGATCTCTGTGCAGAGTAGTTTTGTATGTAGATTTGATAAAGGAAACTCAGTTTAGCTAAAACTTGAAAATCAACGTGAGTTGAGAAATAAATGTATGCATGCTAACCTTAAAATAATGGTTCTAAGAATATTGATGAAATATTAATAAATATTTTTTTCATGCTTACCTGGAAGTGATTTACAAATCTGGGAATAGTTCTGCACTAAACTGTCCCAAACTAAACTAGACAGCCATTGAACCCCTCCTAGCCTGGGACTGCATCAAGACTACTTCAATGAGTTAATGAAAATAAGGGGCAAAGATAGGAAGAACAGATGCCAAAGCAAGTGAAATATTGCTACATTAAGCTAAAGAAATGGTCATCTTTTCCCAAGACAGTGGATAGTTATTCATAATTTCTGTTAAATTTCTCATGCTGAGAGTTGATGTGTTATTGTGTTTTCATATCTTGGTTACGTAACCCATTCACCAAGGGAAAGATAGAGATGTTGAACCAGCAAAACGGCAATGTAATAAAATATCTGTAAATTAGTACATTTTGGAAGTAACTATATGGGTCTTCTGTTCATAATGGCATTAAATGGGGAACATCTTAAAAGTGACAGTGTAAGCAAGGAGAATTATCAAAAGAGTTTTTGTGGCATATATTTGTATAGTAATTACACTTTTGTGGCAAATCGTTTGTTAGTGATCCTTCAGTCTTGTTAAAGATTATGTGCTTTTCCATTTGCAAGATGTAACCAGTGTAGGCAAGTTATGGACTCTTTTTGTTTCAATTTCAATTGTGTTTGTTTCTGCAGAGAGCTGATTGTGTTACACTGGATAAAGAGGTGGCACATTTTAAGGTTCCTGATTTGATACTTTCGTTCACATAGTAGCAGTGCAAAAATACCCCTCCCCTGTTTTTGTCTTAATCTCTCAGCCTGTATATCATTTTGTAATCTGAGATAGTCAAGGCTGATACTGACATATTGCTTTGGGCACACTGCTGCGTAACTCAGATGAGATCTTGCTTTAAACAAAAACAGATACAGCATTTTCTCACAGTTCTAGTATCCTATCCTAAAAGAGTCTGAATCTCTGTCGTTGAGAGTTGCTGTCTCAAAACTCTCACAGTATTCTTTTATTGCTATCATGGGTTTTAGTTTCAATCCTTCTCCTCCTAATCAGCTTTCAATCTTATTTAGTACTCGCTGTTTTCTTGGGGATTATTTTAATACTTGCTATGAAAGCTATTAGAAAATGAATTTTCTTGATGCATGCTACTTTTTAGCCATCAAAACCTGGTGAATTTTCCTTAATATAAGCCTGAAAGCTTCTGACAAGGATAAGTGTAAGATCAGCTTTTCAGGCAGTTGTAGTATGTGAATGTGTGTATGTAAGTATAACACAGTACAGTGAAAGCTGGTTGAATGCCCAACACTGAGCGCCATTTCTATTATAAAAGTAAAGGTGTTTATAAATTCACAATTCAATTCCATTTTCCTTTACCACAATGACAATTGAATGTAAATATTATTTTTCTTTGTGAACCTGGGGGCCAGTCAAAATGCATATTGTGCTGGTAGTTTCCTAACAGTGGAAGAAATAAAACTTTGGGCTATGAGTATATAATGTAAAACTGTTTATGACAAATGCATAAAATATTTTTTTTTGTTCCTGAAAATGGAGAATAATTATATAGGTGATATATTCAAGTGTGTAAAAAAAAAGGGGGCTTTTGCTTATGCTTTTCCCTGGGCTGTCTTCTCACTTTATTAAGCTTAATTTTCTGGTTTTGTATATTACTTTTTCTTTCCCCTGTCTACTCATGCATCTTTTGTAATAACAGATGCAGAGAAATCTCTCTGCTGACTATGCCTCATATATCTCTGTTTTGAGTAGAAGCTGCTCTCATTTCAGTGTTCTGGTTCCATTAAGGAGCTTAATTATTTGTTAAGTTTCTTCCTGAATACAGGCACACTATGCCACTAGGTTTAACTCAGCTCATGTTATTACACCTGCTTTTCTCAGGTCTCAGAAGTATATGTTGCTCTTTCCAGGTTCTCTACAAACAAAAGCATGATGCTGAGAAAGGATTTTCAGACTATGCACGTATGAGGGAACCTCCAGATGTTAAACATGCCATGGAAGTCAGTAAACACCAGAGTGATGTAAGTACTCCCCCATCTGAAATGAGTGTGCTTGTTTTGGGTAGATATGTCTGTTATAACCTACTGAAATGAATTGGGCATGGAATTTTCCATGTTTCCTTAGCTGGTATTTTTTATAAATTATTTGCTCTGAAGTAGTTTAGGACATGATGTGTGTATAAAATGTGCTGTGAATAACATTATGTGAATTTTATTCTGAACTGCAGTGGAAAGTGGTAGTTACTGTTTATCAGTAGTAACTGTTATTAAGTGCTATCACTTTGAAATAAAATTGCGGGCACAGGTTTTCTGAATTCACTTGTAGCTACTTGTACTTTGAAAGTTTATAGAGTTCTTTGTTTAAATGAACACCAGTGTTGTTTCAGTGTCTTACTCTGTCAATACTTGGATAGTTCTTCAGAGGTGCTGCATAGAGGAGACAAGTGAGCTGTTTCTGCCCTGCTCTTGCACACTTTTATGCACATAAATAAGTTCATTCCTATCTCATGAATACATATCAAGTGAGTTTTTCAAAGAATTTAATAGAATAATATATGATTTATTTTACAGAATTTGAGCCATAGAGTTCAGTTTGATGCCTGCACTGGTATATAGCATTTGACCAAAGTATTTGTTCTTGTTGTTTTATTTAGATAACTTACAAATAATTAGGAGTACTTAGCAATATTTTGAAAGTTGGTTGCTTTTTTTTTTCGGCTGCTTGCTATCTTCTTGAAGTTCTGAAGAAGGTTTTCACAATATAAAAGCCTAATAGTAGTATTTATATTTTTTATTAGAATCAAGTCAGGTTTGATTTCATGGTTAAGCTAGCTTATACTAGCTCAATGCATGATTGCTTGGGGCAGAAATGCTGCCCAGATTAAAGTCTTGAGTGACACAGACACAACTTTGAAGAAAAATTTATGTTAGTTTTAGGTTTTGTAAAAGCTTACTTGTGAGAAAAGTAAATTTTAGGAGAAGATTGGTTAAAATAGAGATGCCATTTTAAGGGGTACGCAAAGCTTTTAAGAACAGTTGATGTGTAAATACCTTTGAAGTTATGATCCCTTTCCATTCTTGTTTAGGTAACCAAATCCACTGAGGTAGGCATGTCATTTTATAACTCTTTTTTCTTAGATAAATGGGATATTTGTTTGCTGCTAACAACATAGAAAACAAAGCTTGGGTGTTCATTTTGAATTATCTTAAATTTACCCTATCTTCCCCTACTAACAGTGTAAAAAACACTCTTAGGTTATGTAGGCTGAAAACTAAATGTCAGTGTTAGATGTATGTCTGTGTGTGCAGAATCTTGACAGCTGGCTGCTGATTAAAAGGCTGCTGGAAAACTTCAGGGAAGCATTATGTTTGAAGAATAACTTTTTCTTCTGCTGGGAAATACCTGCAATGGAATTCCCAGCAGTAATTTGCAACCTGCCTTGATTACAGAATTCCTTCTTCCTGTCAAACACTGTCCATCTCTGCTGTTGGAAGCATCAGGATGTCACACTGATGGAGCCTAGCAGCTGGGAACATGAATGTCTCTCCCCATAAGCAAGAAGTTTTTATTTACCTAGCAGTAGGAATGATGGTGGACTACTAGGAAAGGAAATAATGCTGGAAAGAGAGTTGTGAATCTCTCTCAGAGAAGGTGGCAGGACTGGGAGGAATATGAGATGAGTTTCTGTAGCAAATTCATCATAGTCTGAGGATTAGTATGCTAGTGCAAAAGCTATTCCCCTTCTACAGCTGTATATCACCTGCTAACAGAATTAAGGAGAGCAGGTTACAGATGTGAGGATAAATGAAATTCAGTTGTTTCATCTTTCACCCTTAAAACAAGCAAAAAAAAAAAGGAAGTGGAGGAAAACATAGGAGGGAAGGATGTTTTGATAAATGAGAACTTTTAACAGCATGTTAGAAATAATGAAAAAATATGAGGGAAATTATTTTCAGCCTGACCAAACTTCAAAAAATCAAATAAGTCATCCAAATCCAACATAAAACTCTAACCAGTTAGCTTAATCTGTTTAAGAACAGATTCTTTCTGGTTGCTCATGAATAGCTGCAGTGCAATGGGCAAATATCTATCACACATAAAGGAGCAAGTTGCGTAAGTCCAGTTATTGCTCAGCAGAACTACACAGCTCCTGTGGGTAATAAATATTTGGGCATCGTGGTGAATAGCTGTGGATTTCTTCTTTTGGAAGTACAGGTTTAATTAAGAACCGTTTGAGTTTTCGTCTTGGAGTCAAAACATGGAAGAGCGAGCATCCCGAATGTGGAGCATTTGTCTTTTCAAACTATTTCAGGCTATCTTTGTAATCACAGCATTGAAAGTACAGGGAAAAAGAAGGGACACTACTGGGGAGCTAGAAGGAGAAAGCTGTTTTATCCACCATTCAGTACAGTTTACCTATGGGAGCAGAATGCATGTTTACCTACAATGCTCTGCTAGCTCAATTCAACCTTTACATGGAGGGTTTGCATCTGATAGGATTACGATGTGTTTAAGACTATTTACTCAGCCTTAAAATAAGGCTGAAATTTATACTCAACTCTGTGAAATGTGCAATTTCCTTTAAAAATTAAAACTGTATTTAGCTTACAATACGTTTTGCTGACATTTTGGAATTGTCATGTGCTGTAGGCCTTCACACCACTTTGAATATCATTAACATGCTCTGTATGTTTGGGCAGAAACTACGTAACAGGGAAATACTGTAAAATCTCCTGAACAGTGTGATCATGTATAAGAAAATAATTTTTCTCTTTTTTGTACTTAGAATGAAGAAAATTGCTCTCAAATGAACAAAAAGTGACTTTTTTAATGACAGGAAATATACTTTAGAAAGAATTTAAATACTACATAATGCTTGAAGGGAAGTGTGTTTATCCAAACCAGAGTACTTTTCTCTATAAATTGTGTTTGTGTTTTGTAAAGTGAATATTAATGATGTGACTTTGGCACACAAAGTCATGTGCAGAAGAGTGAAGTAGGGATCATCAGCCTACTTGTCTGTGCTTAGCTGATGTCATTTAACTCATCTGGAAGTTTCCAAACTTGGAACCAAAACTAGGTGGTAGCCTTAAAACAATATCAGGTCACAAAATAGCGTTTTGCCTTATGTGTATCTGAGGATCTGTGAAGGTAAGGCTGTAATTGAACAGTGAGATGACATGACAACTACATTTCTAAAGCAAAGAAACCACTTGCCACATTGTGTCTATGTGGAAGCTGCACATAGCATCTGATGAAGGTACTCAAAGCCATGCATCACAGTTTTGTCTGTTTCATGATCTGGTCCATCACTGGGCATTTTGAATAGGAAAAAAATGTTAAATATTTGTACAGCAGTTTAAACATTCTGCTTTGTTAAAATTACTGATTCTCCTCACATCATTACAGGGTATGAAATAAGGATGTGGTGTTCTGATTTTACAAATAGGAAAACTGCAATAGACTCATCTAGCGACATTTAAAAGGCAGTTTGCAGATCTGAGTTTGGAGCCCCGGTATCTTTTCTCTTATACTTATCTACAAAACAGTGCTTCTTTTAAAATGTTAGTTGACAGTTGGGCAAACTTTAGATGTATATGTATACACTTTCCATTCCCCATGAGGTCAGTAATGAAAATTTATATGTTTCACTCACCATCTAAGTTTGACTATTTAAGATGTCTATATTGTCTGAGGAGTAAGTTGTTTTTCATGTTCAAGATATTGTGCAGTCACAATTCACACACACACACACAGAGTACGTTCTTTCTGATAAGACCAAATCAGCAGATCTTAGACTGGGTGTGCTTAAACACCATCAGTAACATACCCAAATGTTAATGTTTGTTTTGATGCAGATCATGGTAAAGTCAAGCTTCTCCTGGCTCTCTGTTCAGTATCTGCATTAGAAAAATCACCTTTCACTGACTAACTTTCTGCTGACAGTGGTTGTCAACAGTGAGTCCCCCTGGACCACTTCCAACTGGTGCTGAAAATGATGTTTACTCCTGATGTAATTGGGACCAATCAATTTTAAGGCCTATTACTGGAAAGGATGGCTGCATCAATCTGTAATGGGCCAGAAATGTATTTGTCTCTTCTACACAAGCCGGAAAACAGTTTTCAACATCATTTGAGTAGGAATTAGAAAAGCTTTTGCCAATGATGATTGTCACCAGCTAGTAATTTTCTTAGTGTTGATGGACCCCAAAGTGTAGATGAGAGGTAAGAGGGCAGAGACACAGCTGACAGGCCATTAGTTAGTGGACTTAACAGCTCTTAGAAAATGCTAATCAGGGACAAACAGTAAGAGGCAAATTCTTGTGCAGACAGGTGTGCCCAGCTTCTTGCTGAATCCTTAAGAAGGCAAAATGTGTTCATAGATGCTTGTGCATATTTTAGCAATTTATTATGTGTAGTTTGGAATAGTTTTGGTATTCGAATAAATGAGAAAAGATTTCAGGGAAGGTCTGAATCTCTTATATCCAGGTTTGCTTGGCTCACCATGTAGAAGTTTCTATTTGTTGATTGACAGTCTGAGATGTGTTGCAGCGTTGTTAGAAATCTGTTTACTTTATGGCACTGTAGTGCATTCCACTGGTATTTATGTAAGGTGAAGCATCTTCCAGACCCTGCTGGAGTAACTAGATCAGCGTGTTTAACCTCAGTGGACCTTATGCATTTTTATAAGAGCTGGAGGTTTGGCCCTATTAAAATTAGTCTACTAATTACAAGCAGGCCCTGAGTATTCTCTATGCTTCGCAAAATCTAGTTGCAATTCAGAGGATGTAATCACATTTGGGATTAAAGATGAGAAATGGTTTTGTTCCAATTATTGCTTCACAAAAATACTCAACAATGTAGCCACTTCTTACTGTAATTTCAAATTGGCTAGAAACCCACTTCAAATTTAGTTGGTATCTGTAATTTACTGTTTTCAGCTTCAAAACTCAAGAGAGTACATTTTTTTTCCTTTTAGTTCCTGCTTCTTTCTGGCTTGCATTTCCCACTTTTCTGCTGTAACTCTCCATCTAGGTCTTTCACTGCTGCCCTAAAATTGTTGTCTCAGTTACTTTTCCTATGTAAAGGCCAGCTGGAACAAATTTTTTGTAGACCTATGGTCCTCATGAACAGGAGCAATTCTTGAGCCCTTGGTGATTTTTTTTTTTTTGGTAGGGCCTGAGTAACCCTTTGAAGTGAAGGTTGAGTAAGGGTGTCATGTAATGACTGGAAATTCCAGTCAGGGTATGAGTCTCTTGGCTGAACCAACTCAGGACAAGAGATGGCTCCTTCTCTGGGTGCTTCTGCTGTTTCCTTTCTTTTGTGCTTCTCCCCACCAAAGGCTTCTTCACTTTACATCCTCTGATGCCCATGGGTGCACACACCAAGCTGGTTGCTTTGCCCTGTCTACATCTGTTCCCCTGCTCTCTCAGAATAGCTCTGGTTTTACTGTTCTAACATAGCACTATTCAAAAAAAAAAAAAAATAATCACTAGATGGAACAGAATAGCAGCTGTGTAATAGAGGCCAGCACAGTGTCCCAATGGGAGAGGGTCAGCATCCAGGGATTGAGGTTATTCAGGAAATGGGAAACATATTTTTTCTTTCTTTGGCCTACCTCTGACAAACTACTGTTCTGCTGCATAACATTTTTATTCTCACTGGAGTATGACAAGCTGCAGAATGGAGCAAATATATATTGCAGACATTTGTAAAATGCTAGATGACTTTCTCTCAGACATAAGTAATAGGTATACTGGTTTAGGTGCAGGAAGAATAATAATTCACTCAGGGAAAGGTATAGCAATTGGCCTTGCATCTAATATAATTGGAAATTGTGAAATATAAAGGACTGTCACTGTCTTATTTCTCCCCCCCTTCCTTTCCCCGAAATTAACCACAATCCATTATTTCATGTACTATATGATCATGTCATTTGGGAGCAATAAGTGACCACATTTCCTCAACTTTATCACCACTGTTCTTGATTCTCTGATGTTAAATTCACTACATTCCTAATTTCTATTTTGAGCACATATGCTGGCCTTTAATTTGCAATTTACATGGATCATAGGGTGCTATTCAGAAACCTGTTTCTGCTGCCTTTGTGGTTTTCACCTCACCTCATGTGGTCATTAGGATGAACAGCATATAATTAACTAAATTCATGTAAAGTCCTAAATTGCAAATGCTTCTCTCTACCTCTAGTTTCTTAAAAATTACAGAAAATCTAAACATAACCAAAACAAAAGTTCCAGTGGTTTAAACCAGCTATAAGAATCAACTTTTGTTTGGTATGTACGTGATAATTTGGCCCGTATCCATCAAACCTACTTATTTGTTTCTTTTATCAGAGATTACACTTGTGTGTCACTAACAGCAGATTAAAAATTATAAGATCTATTTGTGGGCAGGCAGCCAACAGTGAAGCCTGTTTAGCTTGTCTGCTTAGCTGAAGCCATATGGACGCAAAATTACTTTCCTGTTGCATGTAAAATACTTGCCAAAAAGTAAATTTTTTTCCTTTTCTTTTTGCAATACTATTTCTATGAAGTATATTTGTCACTGACTGCTGCAGTTTATGAGTTTGTTGCATTGTACCCAGAGTGAAACTTTACATTGGAAATAGGAGTGGAGATAAGTGAGAAACTTCAAGCTGAGAACTTTCTTGCTGGTAAAATAGTATCTTGATAGATTGATTAACTTTGTGAAGCAACAAAAGAAAATCTGAAAGATTTCCCAGTTCAGGAGGAATTATTCTTTTACTTTCTATTTCCTCTAAACTTTATTTTATGTTCTCCAACTTTTGCCTGAAATTTCAATTTGTCAGACACTTTTGAATATCTGGGACTGAATGTCATTCATAATAATTCAGTAAGACAACCCTTGGAAATTAGCTTAGATTGGCACATGTGCTAGAGCAGGAAAAATTCACAAACCTTGAAGAGGGAAAAGAAGGATAAGTTGTGGAGCTTTATAATGTTCCTGAGGTCTATGCTGCTCCCATGATTGCTTTGCTAAATGGAGAATGTTTGGACTCTCCTACCTGTGGTTGAGCCTTCTGGCCAAAGTTTTCTGTTTTAGTAGAAAGTTTTAGTAGTGGCTTTCGTGCAAACAGAGTCAGTCTTGTACTCAACATGCTGGAACACTCAGTCTTCTTGTTCCCATGATTGTGCAAAGGAGCAAATAAGTGGCGTTGTGGGGATGCTGAGGTGGAGTTGTATCACTGAATTACATACAAGCTACATGTCTGTCTAGTACTGAGAAAGACATTTGCTACGATAGAATTACAGTTTCTCTTCAGTGTAGCTGCAATCTGCTAGGCTGCAGTGCTCACTATGAGAGCAGGCTTTAGTTTATATTAAAAAAGGGTACAACGTGGGAAAAAAATT
Organism: Rhagologus leucostigma; assembly: GCA_013397725.1. NCBI lineage: Eukaryota > Metazoa > Chordata > Aves > Passeriformes > Rhagologus > Rhagologus leucostigma. The sequence goes on along the minus strand of VZTD01005670.1, from coordinate 860,831 downwards.
GCTATACTCTTAAAAGTCCTCTGAAATTTTATGATAAAACCTAATATTTGTGTCTTTGCAATGCTTTAATTTTCCACTATGCTTCTAAGCAAAACTGTTTTTCAAATTGTGTTTTATGCTTCTGAATTTCTTCCTTATCGTGTTACCTTGTGTGTGTGTCTTACCTTACGATCACTGTCAAGCAGAACTTTTTTGGAATAAATTAGGTGAAGTTCTATTGAATGTGATCTCTGAGTTGAGAGGTTATTCAAAGCTTATTTATAAACGTCAAACTTTATTGTTTATTTTAAACAAAACTGTGTTTTGTTTGACAGGTATCCTATAAGAAGGATGTGCAAGATACTCATAGGTACACTGAAGTGCTGGACAGACCAGACGTAAAGAAGGCAACTGAGATAACAAAGATAATAAGTGATGTATGTTCTCCTTTTATTATCTTTCTATTTTTTTAGACATGTAATTTTTTTATTCCAATTTTGATCAGATTTTTTTAGAATGCTGCTGAAATTCTCAAATATCTTGAACAGAAAACCTGCACCCTCAGATCTGCTAGGGTGGTTTGATTAAAAGAAATCCAAACATAACCAAAACAAACCAGTCTTGCCTGGTAGGCTAGAAAGTTATGCGTTTCTCCTTTTTAGATGTTGACAGTATGATCTTTGCAATTATTAGTAATTGATGTAAAGACAACATGAAAATTGCTAAAGTTGGTTTTGTTTCAGCTTTATTTATGATAACCATTCTCAAGATAAGTCATATGCTTGTTTGCTCTACTGCACTTCAGAAGACATCCCAAACCTTTTTTTACCTTGGTATGAGAGAAGCTGGCATCCCAGGACTCCCCTTCCTTTTCCCATCTCAGCCGGCAGCAACAGGAGAATGTAATTCCCTGCTGTCCTTCCAAGAGCTGAGCAGATGCTGCTTCTTCCTTGGGGGTTCTCCTCCCTGAACTCCCCTCTCTAATTCTTTGCCCTCCCACTGTGACCTTGGCTAATGGACAGGTGAAAGAGCAGTGTGAGAAGCAGCAGTGTGTGATGCAGTTTAGTATTTTATTGTAGACAAGTCAAACATTATATATATTAAAAGCCCTGAGTCAAGATTTTAAGTAACTGATAATTAAACGTGAGACTGACTAGACACATTTGGAAAGACAGATTTAAGAGATCTCAAATTCACCTTTTAATATTCAGGATTTCTTAAAAGCCAAGAACTTCTACCAAGTGTTATGCTCAACATGCAGATTTACTAATTGCTGTTCAAGCGCTCTTCAGTTGGAGTGGCTTTGGGACTTTGATTTCTCCCAGTCTGTTGTTATGACGTGTCCTTGCTGATTCACAGTGCCTGAGTAATGCAAGAAGCCTATTTTAGGCAGTGGGTAATTTAGTTTGTGGTATTGCAAAGCACCTATTGTTGATTCATCTGTGCTCTTTTCTAATGCATTGTGGGAAAAAATTGCAGCAATTTGCATGGGAGGCAGTTCAGCTGGAGAGATCACGTAACATTAACCTTGTGGGACTAATTCTGCACTGTGACACCAGTGCAGTCTCACTGACATCAGCAAGACTGCAGTGATAAAACTGAGAGTGGAATTTGACCTTACAGTTCAAGAAATTGCCCCTCGGACTAGTTTTATTTCAAGACTACTTTCAGCTGCTGCAAATAATCTTGTGTTAACTGTAGACCCTGTCATAAGAAATGCTGAGCCTCTGTAAATCATTCTGCCTTGATCTGGAGGACAGTATTTCTCTGGTTTAAGCTATGAGTTTGTTTAAAGTTGAATTTTGTGAATGCCTTACATTGTGTTTTACAATGAAGAAATATTATATTGTTAAGGAGCTGAACCCTGAGAAGGGCTTTACTCAGAGCTGATTAGAACAGTAGAGTCAATGCAAACCATTACGTGAGACTTTTTCTACTAGCTTTAATGCTTACATTTCTCTTGATAAAACAAATCTAAACAATTTATTAGTGATTCATATCCCCCCCCCCTTTTTTTTTTTTAAGGCTAAGTACAAGAAAGGAAGGGGAGAGCTGAATAAGGAGCCTACTGTACTCGGAAGACCAGATTTTGAACATGCTAAAGGAGTTTCAAAACTTTTAAGCCAAGTAAGATTCTCCATCATTTTACAACAATTTCATCCAAATGCCTCATTTGTAGTAATGCAAAGAAATATTTAGATTTTTAGATGATTGTCTCTAATGGCCTTGAAGATTTATTCTCAAACTTTTCATATAGTATTGGAATGACTGGTAAATTTAGGATTCTTAGGAAACCAAATACACATTTTGAAGCAAAAACACAATGAACTTTGACTACAACTTGTCTCTCATGGAGGTGGTGTATATTTATACAGATTATCTAGGATTTCTAAAATATTAACTGTATGTAATTTAGAGGCAAATTTTGCTCCTCAATTCAGTTTGAGTGGAACCTTACCCTGTGATTAATCCCACTGAAGTAACTGAGGTCTTTTGTGTACCTGCTTGCTAATGTGAGTAATGAGATCTGAATTTGGCCTGACATGTAAACCACCCGCCTTCCTTCCCCCTGAAACTGAACCTTTTATGTACTACTGTTATATATTAACCTCAAAAAAAAAAAAAAAGGATTAATTACTTTAGGCCTTAACTAAAATGAAATCTGAAATAAAAATATTCCCTCTTCCTCTTAGTAGTTTTCTGCTCATAAGATGTACACAAAAGACTCTACTACAGATCATCCTGATGTTGTGAGAACAGATTTTTCACTGCTGATCTGTTTCTGGGTTTTTTTTTTTTTTATTTTTCTCCCCTTTTTTCTGTCTGAAGTAGTTCTTTAACTGTGCCTTGCATAATCCTTGCTAGTAATCCTGTCCAGCTACCCTTGGAGCTTTTGTAAACCCAGGAATAAATTCTGCCCTCCTGTAAGAGAAGGATAGTGCCCTTTGATTGGAGAAGGCTGTGTCAGCCTTCCCAGAGCCAAAAAACCCCTCAAGTGTAAATAGTGTATATACTAGGACAGACTCAACATCAGTGATATGTAACAAATTCTTGTGATTTGGCTAGATACGAAATGTCTTCCCTAGAACTAGCATGAAATGAGAATGTGTCATAGAGAACAAGCTGCAAAACAGTGCAGTGTCTGCAGGAGGTAGAGTTCCTTTTGCTGTTATCCTTAGATACCTGCTGCATGATTTCCTGTTTCACACCATTGTAAACTTTGAAGCATCACACAAAGAGAAAAAGAAGGAAATAGATGTTTTTTATTGCTTTGGTGATGTGTTCAGAATCAAAATGAGTTTGTCTTTTTCAAATAGATTTCTATCTTCTGTTTTATAATGCATCATGTTCTCATTTCTCTGCTGATGGGCAAGTCTGCTGAGAGATTATTTTGTGTTTAGCATTGTGCAGGCTTGGAAGTCAGCCTGTACTTTCTAGAGAGAGCCAGTGTGATGCTGCTCAGACCCGGGCGTCACTTACAGGAAAGGGGACTGTCTGTCATTTAGTAAACACCTTCAGTGGTTTTTAAAAGGGTCCATATCTAAATTTAGTGTGTAATGTCCTTTATATCTACTCAAAGGACACACTCCTTTCCTTGCAGCCTGTGTCAGAATCTAGTGAGCTTGCAGCTGCCTGTTGTTGCCAATGAGACCAAACTGTAACTCTTTCCAATAGCCCTCTCCATCTTCCCAAGCCTGGTACCCATGAGATTGTGGCCAGCAATCACAACAAGGGAGAAATACCAGCTGGATCATGGGGTCCTGCAGGCTGATGCTGAGCCAGCTACATGGAAGGCTTCATCAATGTGCTTTTTATCTCATTTTTATTAGATGTGCTTTTTTCTTGGACAATGCATGCTGCATCTGCAAATGCTTTGTGATAGAGCCCCTTCACTGCCAGGAACCGGGATGGCAGCAGTTCTAGTTGAGATCCTTCTGCAAAAAAGCAGCATTTACTGTGCAGTTTTAACTTTTTTCTAGAGTCCAAATAGTGCAGAAGGTGTGAGGGAAGGGAGAAGAAGTTGACAAAATGTATCATGTGTTTGGTTTATTTGTAAAGAAGATTCTTACTAAACCTTGGTGGTCCGAACTCTGCAGTCACTGGCCCTGGATCCAAGTTTTGGGATTCTTTCTTGTCACGTCCTCTCCTCAGCCTCCACTGCTGTGGCTGCTTGCAGTGTGTGTGATGAGGACTGTGCTTTTAGACAAGGAGGCAGTGCCTCAGCCTGACACTCTGCCTGCAGCAGCATGGAGGGTGCAAATACTGGGCAGCTCTCAGCAGCAGGGAGGTGCACTCAGCAATTCCCCCACCTGCTCTGAAGGGAAGGCAATGGCCATGAGTTGTCTAATGTCCTTATATACTATTTGAATCATTGGAACACTTAGACACACTAATCATAGATCAAGAGCACAGAAAAATGGAGATGACCCCTGTGTCCAAAGAGCCGGGTGGTGGGGCAAGATGAGGAATGCACCTGTGCTGGAGGAGAGGAAGAGGCTTAAATACGGGTCAGTCATGTCAGTCCTCTTCATGTGAGGATCATGAAACAGGCTTGTAACACTTAAAAGATTTAAAAAAATAGCAAAGTTAATGATCTCTTTATTGTCTCCAGACTTTCTAGCTTTTAGAGTTTCCATTTGTTTCTCAGAAAATGGGAAGATTATAAACTTTTTGTGTTGGAAATTGATAATCTCCCTTAATTGCATGGATCTATAAGCTGCGACATGCAGAGAAATATTAGTTATTTGACCCTCACAGTAAATTTGCAAAGTTGACAATTCTGATGGATGTAATGGGAAGAGAAGATGATAACATGTTTTAATGTGGTGCATATGGGTAGGTAATTTAGGGAGTATAGAGAACAGGAGCAAGAAGAGGTCAGGCAGTGTGGGTGTAACGAAGGGAGAAAGCAATCAAGGCAAGCAGGAAAGCAAACAAAGCGAAGAAAATAGTGTTAATGTTTGACTGGCACTCAAGGCTCTACAGAAATCGCTGTTTTCTCTCTCTCTCCTTTCTTTCCTTTTTTATTTTTTATTTAACAAAGCTTTTGACAACAACAGCAGCAAAAATAATAGCTCCCAGAACTAGTATATTTACCCACAGCACGTGGTAACCCTTTTCTGTTGATTTTAAATGAAATTTAAAACAGAAACTGTGTTACCCCTTGTGAAAACATGAAGCTTGTCAATTTGCCGCGTGTGCATTGTATAATTTGGGCTATTTTTTCTGTTTTTCTTTTATTAAAACAAGCTCTTGTTCATGCCCTCTTTATGTCTTTTAATTCATTTGATTAGCTTTTTCAAAGAGCTGCTGATATGAAGTATTCCTCTTATGGTGTTCAAGAATTGGTTTTAGGATGAATAATTTTGGATATTCATTTTTTGTTGCTGAATCTGGTGCTTTTTGTTTTAGGGATAAAACTGTTAGAGGTAGAATTTTTTTCAAAATGCACCTCCTCTGAGATTTTCAGTAACAACCTGAAGAGCCTAGGATTTTCTAAATCTTTCTTTGCTTTAAGCTCTGCTAGTGCTTTTAGCAATGAATGTTTAAATTTTGCTCTTTGTTTATGCTACATTTCCTTCAGTATATATGTGCTCTGACAGGTTTTTTCCTTTTTTAAAGATGTTTTCATACGGTCATGAGGAAATGCTTTAGCTGCAAGTGTCTGTTTCATCCTGGGATCCCAGTGGTTGAATGATTCAATTTTTGTAGTTTCTTTGTAAATCTGAACAGTGGGTGATGTCATCCACTTCTGAAACTGAACACTCCCTGTGTGAAAAGCTTTGAACTACAGATTTGATTTAGGAATGTTGCTGCTAAGCTTCAAAAGACACTGCTCTGTCCAGCTGCAATTCTGACTTTTATAGGTTTTGTGCAAGGCCGATGAGAAGTTTGTTTATCCAGGCCTTATTTAATTCCAGTTTGGTTTTTCAGGGATGTTGTTGTGTTAAAAGCCTGCAGAGTCTGCTCTTTCTTAAGCAGTCTTTAGAGAGCAACCTCCACACATTTCTTTTAAATTAACCCCCACTGCATAATCTCTAAAAAATTAAACAAATTTAAGACTTTAATGAAGATGGTAAATAAGTAACCATTCTTTTAAGCCCTCATTCAAGTTAAGCACTTGGTTAATGATGAAATTTGTAGATAAGTGTCCACTAACAACTGTCAATTCTACTCCCACTTGTTTGCTCTTCCACCATATTATAGCCTTGCTAAGATCTCCCCCCTTGAGATGGTTTAGAAATCATATGAGGTATTTTTCTTCCTTGTTTTTATTCAGAACCCTTTCTCTCAGGCATATTTCCCATCTTTAAACTGCTTTCATAACTTCCCCCTGTTCAAAAGAAGGATGAATACTGTGTGCTTTCCTTCACTGTGACTCATCCATGGGCTTGCTCTTCTTTCTTCACCCTCTCCCACCCCATGCTTCCTTTCAAAAGGGAGAAAGAACCAGGAAAATGTTGATAAAAGAGAAAGTGTATGTCTGTGTAGCTTTCAATGGAGCAAATCCCCTATGACAGTTAAATGACTGCTGAAAGTGCTCTAGAGACACGGCCAGGGTCATCAGATGTTACTGCATGTGCTCCGCTTTGCCCCAGAGCGCCCCGTGCGATTGGGAGGAGAGCAAAGGCAATGAGCCAAGCAGCCAGACGAGGCAGCAGGGCCCAGAGCTGTGAACAGCCCTACTGCAACCAGAACATTTACAGTCACGTTGGTTGAGGGACTCCTTAAATTTGGGACCCTCCTGCACACTGGCATCAGGACACAGGGTCCTGTGAAGACTGGGTTCACTGGTCCCACCTCTGTCCTTCAGTGGCAGCAATGTAATCTGAAGTGACACTAAAGAAGATTTATTACTGGAACCTCTAGATTGAAATATATTGCTAAAAAAAATTTCAAATGATGGCATGAAATGGCTGAAGCCAGAAGACAGCAAGCCAGTTGTGAGGAGAGGTCCCTTTGGCACCGGCACTTTCCCACTTAACAAGAATTTCAAGTACCATGTTGTGCATTCAGTCTGTGTGTATCCTTTGTGGCCATTTGTTGGCTGGGGAGAAGGCAGTATGCAGTAGTTGGATATATAAAGTCTTATGCTTGGTGTTGTTGTGATGTGGGTAAAGGAGTAAAAGACAATTTTGCTCACCCTGCTGACTTGATCTCTGGCTATTTGAATGACATATTACGGCACTGCCTGATTTTCATTAGAAGGCAAGTTTTGGATACACCTTTCAAGAGAGAAAAGCCCTCTGATTTATTCCTTCAGTGCTTGTACAGAGCATGGATTTGCTTTTGTCTTTGTATTCAGATATATACTTTTGCACTTGATCCAATGCCAAGGCAAATATCAAACAATATAAACCAGATGAATCTACCAGAAGGCAATACATACTCTCTTCTACTCTTGGTGTGAAAGATTATGAAATTCATCATGTGTTCAGATGAAGTTTCTCTTTAAAAGTAACAATTTTTAGAATTTCCTTACTTAGAAAAATTAACCTAAGTGCTGGAATTGTTAATGTAGTGCTTAAACTTATACAGCTAACTTCTGTTTGTGTGGCTTAGTTTTGGTTTCTTGTTATCCTGAATAATGAAATAATGGGCATTGTGGCTAAAGATGTGAGGTTGTGTAAGCTAAATCATGTTGAGGGTCTTTTGACGCAGGGAAGAACTGAAAAGGAAAAAAACCCTTTTCCCACAACTAAAGCTGAGAAAAAAAAACCCCTGAAGATTGTTTGAGGTGGCTTAACCACTTTATCAGACATTCATGTGGGAACAGAGGAAAAAGGAGTAGGGAAAAATCCGAGTATTTATTTAGTGCAGAGTGTGGTAAATTATAATGGATGTTGCATAGGCTCAGATATCAGGTGTCTGCCTAACATTCATGAACGCGGCATAATTCAGACTGAACTTTATTCTCCTCCATTATGCCCAGCTGTTGGAAAGAAGCAGACGTGTGCAGAGTCTCCAGATGTTTGATGGTCACGCACAAAGGGAGCAAAGGAGGGAGATCTACTATTTGTTCAGTTTCATATTTTCAGATTCTGAGTTCAGTTTTTCAGCTTTTTTAATGGAATTTTTGAGATGTATTTCAATGGTATTTTCAGTGCCATTGTCTTGATATTTATATATTGCTTATTTCCTCTTACATGTGTTGTCATTCCTTCTTTTTCTTTTGAATGAGAAGAAAAGATGGTGAAAGTGATGGCAGGCAGTCATTTAATTATGCTTTCTAAGAGCACTGTAATGAGGTGGGCACTGTCCCCAAGAAAGGACTGTACTACAGAGAGATTCCTCAGTGTCTTGTTGGAAATTTCTGGCAGAATTAAAAATAGACCTGGCAGTTGTGATGACAGTCTAGCTAGCATAGTTTGAGTGACACTTGGACCTGGTGGTGGGAAGTTTGATTCTGACTTCCTGCTTTAAAGTGGTTGAAAAATTTACAAGTGATTTGTTCACAACTTTTACAATTTATTAATCTTAAATTTTTTTTTTGCTAAAACCACAATTTTGATGTTAATTATGAATCGAATGATTCTCAGTGAATAGATTATTATTGCTAGTCAAACAGTTCTATTTTATTTGATTACTCATGTGAGTCATATGGTTTTGTTTCTGTTTTCTTTTTCTAAATCCTTCAGCACCAGTAATCACATATGACAATCTTAAAATTTCATTAAAATTCAGATACATAAAACTTAATTTGAAACCAACACAAGACTGTCACAGGTGTGGGTAAACTGAGCTTCTTTAAACTTTGTTAAAAGATTTATGAATAAAGCAATTGCATTTAATAAACTTCTTCGTCTTCTGAATTCTCTGTGCCTTTCCCAAGTGCTACATGTTAATATTAGACATGTTTGTTCTGGTGAAAGGTGAAATACAAAGAGAAGTTCAGTAAGGAAATGAAGAGTCACCAGTACAATCCTCTTGACAGTGCTTCCTTCAAGCAAGCACAGATTGCATCCACCTTGGCAAGTGATGTAAGTTCATTTGCTTTGTATTTTACATGCTTTTACATCCTGAATAACCTAACAATGGTTCACAAGTAGAATTTCTTTCTTCATCTTATGAGTTACTGTGAGCTACAGTCTCTGCCATGCAGTGTGTAGCAGGTACTGCATGTTAGTAATTTCTTCCTCTGCTTCTGACAGAGGGCCTGCAGTTTTTCATAACCATTTTAGATGAGATTCATCTTGCTTAATTTTGTGTGTCAAAAGATATGACTACTTACTCTGAGCTAATTACCTTGTACTTGGTCCGTTTTTATTGAGGAAAGAAATAAACAGGTCAATTCTTCCCACCTGTTAGAGGTGCCTGTCTTTAGAGGAGCAAAGTACTGGCATCTCTCCAATGGTTATAGAAGGAGGTTACACGAGCAGTTCAGATTTGGATGTCTGTCTTTTAGACTTCATTCTCCTTGATCTTCTCAATGGTAATACAAAATACAGCAGTCACTAGGTTCAGCAGTGAGTGTCTGCTGCTGGAGTCAGAGTGGAGAAAACATCTATATTGAGTGATAATGCTCTTGGGGTGATATATTTAAAAGTGTGTCTAATGCTAAAAATGTGAGCTCCTCTTTGAGGCTGTGATCCCAGATAGCCAAAAGACAAGCCTTCATTCTGTAGTCCAGCATTTCCAAAGTATGGGGCACCACGCAGTGGCAACAGGAAAGACTGGCTCTGGGAAGGGTACAGAAAATTATGTAACTATTTCCAAAATCTAAATGTGTAGTAAAAAATTAGTTGAAGCAGTTATTAGTATAAGAAACGGGCAAATTGAAGTGAAGAACACAATACATATGTGGGGATGACTAAAGGTATTAGTTTAAAAGATTTGTCATCCAAGATAGGTAGGATAGCTGGTTTTCTTCCTGTAAAGTTAGACATCCAGCTCTCAGAAAAATGGAAAATCCTACTGTAGGATGATAGGAAGTTACTTTCTGCTGCTTCATTAAGTGATTATCTTTTGCATTAGGTCACCACATTGCTTATATTTGCTGAAAGCAATCTGTATTAGATAGAATATCCAGGAGCACTTCCTTTTAACTGCTGTGTATCAGATTTTTAAATTGGATGGTTAGTGTAATTCCCAAAGTAGGGAGAAAAGAATAAGAATTTAAGGTGTTTAAAATTAATAGACTCAAAGTATTGAGGAAGATACTCTTGATTTAAGTGGAAGGTGGGAGGGGAGGGGAGAGGAAAAAAGAATGAAATTAATTCTAGCCTGAAAAGTCATAAAAAGTGTGATTTATTTTAAGTGTCCTTTTCTGGAGGAAAAGTTTGAATAGTTCCTAAGTATTTACTCAGCAGAATGATTCCTATACTGTTCTTTCCTTTTCTTTGAAATAATAGTAGATGACCACCATCTAGTGGCTAGGAGAGATTGTTCAGGCAAGCACTTACTGTTTTCGCTTTCTGGATGGTCATACTGTAATACAGAGCTGTGAATTATTTTATTAATCTTTAGTTTGCATAACCTGAATTCTCTTTCCAGGTGAATTACAAAAAAGATTTCGAAAGCCTACACGATCCAGCGTCTGATCTACCAAACCTGCTGTATTTAAACCACGCTTTAAATATCAGCAAAACACAGAGTGATGTAAGTTGCCCTTTTAAGACTGACTTGAAAAATAAATCTGGTAAGGAATGTGCTATATATAGTCACTGTAGGAAACACATTTTTGGTACTTTCTTCATGGTCTCATATGGAGTAGGCGATAGCGTTGTAACCGTAGTAGATGAGAGGTGTATGAAGAAAACTGGGTTTTTAGGAAGACGTATTTCAGTTATTAGAACAGATAATATATACTGTGGAAGAATCACACAGACTTCTGATATTCAGTGTTTCTTCTCATATATCTGAAACGTTGTCTGTTTTTTTCCTTGATCTAAGACCTGAAATACTTCTTTCCTTGCAAATCTCATTTTGTCTAAGATCTTGTTTTCATCTGCAAGTCTCTGTACAGAAGTGATCATTACGCTAGTTTAGTATTTGGACTTTTTTCATGAACAGCCTGTCAAATGTAACTTACCTTTGGGCTTCTCTGGCTAAACTTTCTTCCCCTCCTGTGTGAATCTTCCTACACTGGGTCAGATAATAGGTACATGCTCCATTCTGCCATGTAGCAAGACACGCCCCTTGATGAGGTTGGTGGTCTGAAATATGATCAGGGTGGGGGTTGAAGTAGGAAGGAAGAGCTAGGAAACTTCTGACTCCTGTGCCATGATGGAGGTTCTTTCCCACTCCAAGAGCACCTGTGCTGCATGTGTGGTGCCTGTAGGCTGGTTGGCTGCGTTTGTCATCTTTACCCCAGAAACCACAGCAGGCCTGCTGTGGAGAGACATGAGTGAGTGGTGTTGGGAAGGAAGGTTGCTCTACGGTTGGCAGGAGTTGAGTGTTTCATAGACAATGAACTCTAATGAGTAGGAGCATACTGGGTCATCTTTTGAGTCAGTGCCTGCTTATGTCTGAAATAATCAAAATAATCCATCTACACTTGATTTTTGTGTTGCTTTTTGGAGAATTGAAACTTGCTTTTTGTCTGTCTCGTTCTGTGAAGGTAACACTGACTATCCCCTTTTGTGTGAGTAATAAATGAGTTGGCATCTTTCTCTTCCTGCATTCTTCATATGTGTTTTGGCCCCAAACTAGTTTCCCTCTAGTGTAAGGTAAGATTGGCCGTCTTTTTTGCTCATTAAATGAACACCCTCAGAATGAACTTCATCAGTTTACCATCTTAGCTCTAAGGAGACAGAAACCTGGACTTTCCCTTAAGGCAGATCACATCTTGCAACATGTATTTCTTTCTTTTGTCCTGGAGGGGTTGATTCATAATGTCCATGTGCTCATCTGAGGACTCTGTAAATACTAAGTCTCTGATTTTTGCATTGTCCAGATCCTGGTGGGTGTTTTTATTTGCTACAAGCAGGAAGAGAAATGCTTTGCCAATCCCTAAGCTCTCCACTAAATATTTGTCTTTTACAGAAATCCTATTTTCACACTCCTTCTCAGATTTGACCTCCCCATGTCATCATTTTTATTTAAAGAGGGTTTACTCTTCTGCTTTTCTCCCTGCTTTTCCAGTACATTTTGTCTGTTCTCCTTGTCTCTCCACAGTTCATACCAAACCTGTCTTTAATCTTCCACCATTGTACAAAACAGTCTTCCTGACTTCCTTGTGTTAAATGATTTCCAAAGACTGGTCTTATGGTCTGGTTTTTCTTTTTTTTTTATTCTGAAACACAGCTGCTTGTTGACTGCCCAGTTTTCCTGGTTCCCTGAAGTATACCTTTCTCCATTGAACTTTATGCTTCTCATTGTCTTCTACGTAACATAGCTACACCTGCAGTAGTGGGACAGATTGAAAACTGTATGGTTAATTAAACTGATAAACTAATATGGTTGATTGAAAGAATGGGTTTGCTGATTGACCTAGGGTGCAGAACTGTGTGCAACTTTATGAAGCACTTATACTGTAATACCAATGTGAGGCTGTTATACAAGTCAATTTCCATGGGAATAAATTCCAACAGTTAAGAGGAAAGCTTGATGGGCATCTTTGGACATAAATAGATTGATTTTGACAGGTCAAACTCATCCTGGTTTTACTATTTTGATGAGGAAAAAATTACAAAGCGGAATTCTCCCTTCGTACGGTATTTCCTGGTTTCACTTGGGATGAAGGTAATTTTCTTCCTAGTAGCTGGTACAGGGCTGTATTTTGGATTTAGGATGGAAACAATATTGATAACACGCTGATGGTTTAGTTGTTGCTGAGCAGTGCTTACACTAAGTCAAGAACTTTCCAGCTTCTCATGCGGCCCTGTCATTGAGGTGGCTGGGGGTGCATGAGAAGTTGGGAGAGGACACAGCCAGGACAGCTGACCCAAACTGGCCAAAGGGATATTCCACACCATATAGTGTCATTCTTAGTATATATACTAGGGGAAAGTTGGCCAGGGGATCCTTCTCAGGGACAGGCTGAGCATTGGTAGGTTGGTGGTGAGTGACTTTTTTCATTTGCATCCCTTATTTTTTTTCTTGAGCTTTATTTCTTTGTCTTTCTGTTATTTTCCTTTTATTACTGGTAGTAATAATAATAATTTATTTTATTTAAATTATTTAATTGTTCTTATCCCAAATCACAAGTTTTCTCACTTTTACCCTTCTGATTCTCTCCCCTGTCCCACTGGGGTGAAGTGTGTGAGCAGCTGTGTGGGGCTTAGTTGCTGGCTGCGGTTAAACCACGACAGGTATATGTGTAATTCTGGCATGAACTGTGGAGACATAAAATTTAACACTTTGATATGTGTTGAACAGCTAGTTTAATGTTTTTCACATTTAAAAACTGTTCCTATTGTAGAGACTTTGAGATACTAATGAAATACAGGCTGAAAAAGGGGGAAATTAGATGTATTTCATTTTATGGAACAGGGTGAATAAATGGAACTTAAGGGACTGAATCTGGTGCTTGTAGTTTAGCTTAATGTTGCAACAAGTTATGAGTTTTACCTAATTTGATTTTATAGAATTTTTAAAAAATCTTGTTCCATTAGCTGAGGAATGGAGTAAAAGTATGAGATCAGTATCTGTAGACAGAGGTAATTTTCATTTGTTTCCACTATAGAAATGATTTTGTTGTGTGACATTTATAATTCTTTCCACTAGGAGGCAAACCCAGACCATCATATGTGTTGCTTTGCACTTCAAGTGTAAATAATAATGTTTCTTTTCTATTGAACATAAACATTTGACTTTTAGGTTAGCAGGACAAGCATTTTCTCTAGAAATGTACAAAAATTATTTTTTATCATATCCTTTTTTTTATTTCATCACAACATTTTAAATTCAAATTTGACAGAACTTCCCAGTTGGTAGGACTAAAATATAGTTTCTTCTGTTCTTTTTCTTTCATATTATTTTAAATAGTATTTAACTCCCAAAATCTTCTGGATTTTGTCTGTGAAAACATTCTTGGAAATTTTTTGAATATAAGAAATCATTTAAGCAAAGCAAGTGTTTCTATCATTTCAGCCCAGACACTGCAGAACAAATTCACCTCAAAGAAAATGCAGTGCTTCAAAGTCAGGTATAAACAACCACAAACAAACACATCTTGCAAAGAGAAAAATGCAGCGTTTTAACAGTGATAAAATCATGCACAAAACCACATGATGGATTACAGTGATGTACAGTGCATATTCAGTCAGAAGCACCCCATGAGGAGAGAGGAGAGTGTTTTTGCAGGACCCAAGCCTAATGCAGAAACCTGTCAGGGAAAGAGAAATTCAGACATTGCTATTTTTGAAGAGACATAGAAATTAAAATTACATTACTCATTATAAATGTAATATTTTGATTTGTAGCTATTTGCTTTCCTTTAAGGCTTGTGTAGACTATTTCATCATGTCCCACACTGACTGATGGAGATAAGTAACGTGTTTGCCAGTCTTAATCAAATGAGTGTGAATGAATGAGATCAGAAGGCTTCTCCAGGTTTCCAAACAAAGTATATTTGCTTTGTGAGTTAGCATAAAGGTATAAATTGATGTCTTAACTCTGTGTCCTTCAGTGTGATTTTGCTGCTAGCTCTAAGGTCACGGTCCCTGGTAACTTTGAGGGGAATGCTGGTGCAAGACTGGACCCTACCGAGGCAGTAGTTTTCCTTCCCTTCTCCTTCCCACAGGTACAAACAAAAGTGTATTTGAGAATGGTGCTCCTGAACCTGAAACAAAGACCTGTGGGACCTGGCTATGACACAGGTTTTGTTGTTACAGTAAATGTGTTGTTTTATGGAAACATAGCAGGGGATCCTATTAAAAAACTGCCAACTGTTCAGACATAGGTCATTTGGCCAAACCCATGCAATTAGTTTAAGGATTGTAATTGATGCTCCTCATTCCTGCTGTTTTCAAAGTTCACAATTTCTAGGTCTGAATTTTGTAGAAAAGGAATAAATGACTCCGAAAAATATTACCTTATCTAGAGGTCCTATTTCTCCAGCAGGTTAAGTTTGGGAGGAGTCTTCAAAGTCAAAACATCTAAGGAGTATGGCTAAGACAGGATTTTTTTCTTGCTGAGGCAAACAATCAGATCTGATATTCTCTCAGCTGTTAACAGACTTTAATTTTCCTAGGTCAAGTACAAAGAAAATTATGAAAAATCTAAAGGCAGATCAATGTTGGAGTTTGTGGAAACACCAATGTATCAAGTTTCAAAGGAGGCTCAAAAGATGCAAAGTGAGGTAAATAAAAATGTGTTTTTGAACAAGTAAAATTTAGATTAACAGAGAGGTTAACAGACATCTTGTACTCAGGTTAAGAAAAAGTACGAAGCAGAGAGAAAATTGACGATATGGTAGAATTATACTGAGTAATTATCTCTGCTATTCTGTAGCTCAGTTCTTCCGGTGAATTTTCTTTTTTCTCAAAATGCCATTGGTGCTAACAGACAGAGATTGTATGTCTCATCATTTAATTGAGAAGAAGCTCAAGTGGTCATCTAGATCAGAGATTAATAATTTTTAAAATTTTCCCTTGAGTTCTATCTTTAAGGATGAATGGTTCTCATGTGGGAGCAAGTGAAGCCACAAAACCCAGTCCAACCCCACGATTTAACTGAAACATGCTCTTGCCTCTCCAGCCTGGGAAACTCATCAAGGAGGAAGGACTGTTCCCAGGCTCCAGAACAGCACTGGCTGTCCTATATCAGGCCATGTTTTTCTAACTTTTTTTTAAAAAAAACTTCAAATGATGGAGATTTTGTGACCTCCCAGACAATCTAGTCCAGCGCTTTACCATCCATCCTGAGCGAGATGGATGCACCTGTGTCCCCATGCTGCAGTTTGATTCCATTAGTTTTGCTGTGTCATGGAAAACAGATGATCTCAGCCTCTTGGTAGAAACTTTAATGAGTTTCAAACCATTACCTTGTGTGCCATTTGTCTTCTCTTTTCTCTATCAAGCAAACTGTTTCTTTCATAGATCAGCTTCAACTTTCTCTTTGGACATACTGTACACATATTTTTGTCTAGATCGTATCTGTTTGTGTAAATAATCTAGATAATAAAATGCATGATGAAGTTGCTTATTAGTGTGAAATCTAATTTATGGCAGGGCTCATTTCTGGGTCTATTTACAATGTCTTTTCTGAAATATGCTTGGAATTGCATATGTATGTACCGCTAATTGTTGGTTTTGCTACAACAGAAAAGGTATCGCAAAGATTTTGAAGAAGGGATCAAGGGAAGACCTTCACTGGATTTAGACAAGACCCCAGAGTTCTTGCATATAAAACAAGTCACTAATCTTCTGAAAGAGGTAAAGGATTTTTATTTTTTTTTCTGTTGTTGAGTTGTAAATGAGTAATAAGCAGTATCACTACAAGCTGCTGAGTGCTGAATAATTTAAAATTTTCTTGGTAGCTAAATACAAGTCACTTCATGAGTAAAAATTGCTTCACATCATTTTGGATTCTGAATAGTACTGTAGGAAGGCAATTATAAAGCTTAGAACACCTGAACCAGAATATCAGTTTTCTTTTCAGATAGATAAAGGGATGGAAGGAAAGATTTCCATTGGTGTCCAGATGGCAGTTTTTCCCTTTGAATAATTATTTCACATTTATGGTAGCCTGTTGTGGTTATATGGATGCCTTGAACTGCATGGAGTCGCTTATAACTAAATTAAAATAATTATCTATCGTATATGTTATGGATAAAAATAAAGAAGACCATAATTCCATAATATAGCTGGGATGTTACATAAATGCTTTAAGTCCATTTTGTTAGAAGGAACAAGTTTTCTGTATGCCCACTGTTTCTTTAAGATTTTTGAAATATTCTTCAGTCGTATGTGTCGCTACAAATGAAATAGTTTTTTTCTGTAACTGAGAATCCTTCTACCTTTAGTATTTTTATACTGTTATTTAGAACTGGTTTCATGTTAGGTTTTGAGTATTGTTTGGCTCTGTGGATTATGGTTACTATTTGACCAAATTTAGAAGAGCTAGAACTGCTAGAAGAGAAGAGCAGAGCTGCTAGATATCCTGCCTTTGAATCTTGGAGCCAACAATACCGTGTTTGTACTTATGGTATTAACAATTGATTTTTTTTTTCTTTTTGCCAAAACAAATAAAGCATGTTAGAATTAAAACCCCTCGAACTTTTTTCGTTTTCTTGTTCACTGTACAGCTTATTCCAGTCTGTGCTAGATTTCATATGGTTAAAGAAAAGAATTTATTTTAAAATATTTCTTTATTATTCATCCTCTAATAAATAATTTATTCTGATAAACCTGAGTGTCAGGTAGGCAAATCTCAAGCTTGGTCTATTTTGTGCAGTGGAATTCTGTGGTACATCTCACATATGCCTTCTCACTAGGGAAAAATGCAAATCATGCTGTCATTTCTTTCAGTTAATCTTGCTGCTCGCTGAATGCCCCAAGAAGTGGGTACTGTGTGCATAGTTGTAACATGTGCTCTACATGTTCATCTCCGAAATTTTGATGTAGCTCCTCTCCTTAGTGCTGTATGCATTAAGATGTTCTCTGATTCTGACCTCCTCAACTTTTATGCCTCCTCATTTAGGGAGTAAACCATGCCTGTAAGTCAAAGGGGAAGAAAATGAGAAAATGGAAATGATATTTCCATTAATGCAAACTGCAGGAGGTTCCTTTGATTTTATATCCATATTCAAGGAACATATTCCAAACCCGAAGATTACCTAGGTCAAATTAATTATTATCTTTCATGATTCAGAAAAATTATGTATTTCTTCATAGTCAAGGATATTTTTCCATAAAGGTTCATTAATAACTTTGAATAGATACTGCATGAAACAAGAGGAAAAACCTGGAGTTACTTAAAAATGAATTAGTTGTTCAATTACATTTTTTTTTAAACCAAATGTCAGCTGTGTTCCAGCTTATTCTGTTGCCCTCCCACTGTAGAGAATTTTGCAAATATTTCACATTTTGTAACAGTACAAACTTTCTTCTCTGGGACCACATTCATGACTTCTTCAGAAGAGATGGCTGAATTAAATAGTTCTGAATTAAATAGTTCTAAATTAGAAGAAATTGTTTCCTGCTTGTTGTAGGACATGCTTCTGATGATCAAGAGAAGCTTCTTTAAAAATATCTGGTTCCCTTTTATTTAAATTAAGAGCTTATAGGGAGATAAGGGTGCTCACTGCTGCTTATGAAATTTAATGTGTAATTAGGAGTATTAATTAATGTCTATGTAAATACTTCTGATAAATATTTTGTGCAATGTTCTTCTAATTTCTTTGCTTAAAAAAACCTAACCCTCATCTGGAGATGGGAAGAGTAATTAAAAGTCCTTCTAAAACCTAAAGATCTTGAACTTCAGTAGGCTTATATCAGCTCTCTAGGAGCTGGGAAGAGCAAAAAGAACCAAATGTCTGTGGACAGGTTCTAGTGTGCTTTGAATTTTTTACTGAACATCTGAGTACTTTGGAGGCTGCAGTTGCTGAATGTTGATCAGTCATATCAATACAGTGTGTAGGAGGCACAGGACTGATATGGTAGGAATATTGCATCTACATTTTAATTTATCAAGAGGTTGTTTTAACAGGTCCTAGTACGATGTTTAGGGAATCCATCCTGATTGGGATGCCATTAACGGAACAGAGGTAAAAACTGCAGCACAGCATATACTGGGCTGCAGAAAGAAAATGCTACTGCAGTTAAAATGTCTGTCCAGAGAAAGTCAATGCCGCTAAACAGTGTGCTAGTGCTGTATAGGGCACAGCTGGTTTTCAAGAGCACAACAAAATCGATGACAGCATTAAAATCTTTGCACTTTTTCAACATTGTTCCTTTTGATTTCGCAGTTTCCAATTCTATTTTAAGTCTGAAATCTGTACTTCAGCTAATTCATATTTCATAGAAATTTCAAAGAGACTCTTCAGATGTTTAATAAGTGGCATTTCTTTTCAAGATCTTGCACAAAGTAAGAAGTGGTGAAATCTCTCTTTTTTTTTTTTTTTTTTATACTTTTGAAAGAGTTTCGC